>ML681978.1:4544701-4578141 GCA_007922195.1 Podocnemis expansa
GGCCCGCATATGCAGGAAGGGGGCCCAGACAATATGAGAAGGGGGCCCACCAAATTATACTTTAACCACTGGGTTTGGAAAAGAAAAGGAAAGACCTTGACTTGTTTAAGGCTCTTCACCAGATTCCATCTTCTGAACAGCATCATTTGGGTGAGCAACTAAGTAAGCGAAACTGCTCGAGGGACTGGTGGCACGGCGGCAGCATAAAACCTGTTTGGCCTAGGGGTGCCACTCCTGGGGTAACCCCTCTAACTTCAGCCATCACCTCGGGGATGAGACTGGCCTAACACAGTCACAGCCAACAGAGAGAAGAGAGTTCAGCTGACCTTACAAAGATGGGGTGCAGACACTTCCAGCCCCCAGTAGCTACCAGCCAGCTTAATGCTGTTTTGGAGAATCACCCCTCATCCCCCCATACCACTCCTGCCAGGCACTCGCTCCTTGAGCCTCTCCTGCCTGACATGATCCTGCTGTGCCTCTGGCTGGCTGGTGGCCCTGTTCACTTCCACACAGCAGCAGGTGTCCATACACTCTTGGAAGCTTGTCAGACCTGGCCTTTTTCACCTCTATGTGGAACCAGAAATACCCTCAGCCACAGTGGCAAGTGGGGGTGGCAGGACACCATGGGCACCCTGCCCCCACACTGCTGAGCAGCAGGGAAGTCAAGGCAGGACACCTCAGCAAGACGTGGGCTGGTGCTCCATGGTTTCCATAGCCAGTTGTACACAGACCATGATGTGTCACCTCACACACACCACTGGGGCTGTTCAATTTACCTTCCTTAAAAGCAGCAGGGCCAAAACAGCCCCAACTCTGCCTTGGGTGCAAGTGCTGCCTCCCTTTCACCTCTAGCCTCCTGGCTTCCTGTTTTTTGTAGTCTATTTTTAACAGTTTGTCATTCCACACTGGAGTCTTTTTTGAACAGTAGATTCTCATGGTTGCCCTGGCAAATTTCCCAGCACAGAGATCCTCAGAAACCAATGAATGAGGCAGCGCAGAGAAAGCCTTTGCTCCCATCTATCTTTCTACGTGGGAAAACTCCTAGGCAAAAGTCACCAACTTCTTCTTCTCCAGGACTTCCCTGGAAACTCCCCTCTGCCTTGAGGCACACCAAGAGCTGCCAGCTGATAATCCTTTGGCAGTTGGGAAGCTGAGACTGGTACACCTGAATCAGGGCTATAACTAGAAGTTTTGGCACCTGGGGCAAGCAGCCCCAGAGGCACCCTCTACCAGCCCCAATCCAGGAAGGATCCGGATCCCCCTGGCCTGCCAGTGGTGGCAGAAGCTTCCCATCGCCTCCAGCGGTGGCTGGGGACAGATCCAGATCCCCCCGGCCTGCTGACAATGGCAGAAGCTTCCCAGTGCCTCCAACGATGGCTGGGGATGGATCCAGATCCTCCCCCATCTGCTGTGGCAGCGGCTTCAGGTGGCAAGCCCCAGCAGCACCAGACATGCTATGCATAGAATTTGAAAGAGCACAGGGGACGGATCTGGATCCACCCCCAGCCGCTGCTGGGAGCCAGATCTATCCCCTGCACCCTCTAAAATTCTGAGCCTGGGACATTGCCCCGTTCTCCCTGGCCTAGTTACGGCCCTGACCTGAATGGCTAAGAATTTCTTCCATCCTTTTCTCTCAGCTCCTCCTTCATCACCATATGGTTTATCTGCTAGCCTGCAAGCTCTTTGGAGCAGAGACATTCATTTACTATATGTTCTTACAGCACCAGGCACAATGGGATCCCCAGCCTGGCTGAGAGGTTGGTGCTACCACTACAGAAATGTTAGCTAGTAAATGGATACAATTCAAAAGTAGCACACTTGAAGGGTGAGGAAGAAAAAGATTGAATTAAAAAAAAAAATCTGATTAACTTGTGGAACTCACAGCTGCAGGAAATTATTGAATGAAGTTGCAGTAAAAGGAGAGATCTAAGAAATGGGTATCATTTTAAAGAGTCTCTGAGTGGCAAGCACTTAGGAGCCCAAGTCAGTGGGACTTTGGCACTTCTGAAAATGTCACCCAGACAATAGTTGCTCAGATACCATTACAATACCTAATCCATACCTAGCTGTTATATCTTAGCACGTATCCATAGATCACTCAGTGCTGCACAAATGAGGGCCGTCTCATTCTCCTCGTTTCACATATAGGGAAATGGAGGCACAAGGTGGACATATGACTCATCCAAAGCCAATCAGCACACCAGAAATGGAACCAGGAAGTCTCCCATATCCCATGCCAGTGCTTCATCCACTAGGCCACACTGCTCTCATTTCTCACACATCAGGACATACATTGCTCACTAGCGGAGGGCAGATTCTATGTCCTTTGAAGAGCTAGACATTGGCCAGTGTCAGGCAGGACGTGGCTCTGTCCCAGCATGGCAGCTGTCATGCCCATGGTATCAATGGACTCCCTGTTCAAATAGCAGGAACTCTCCATTCTTTGCCTGCCAGTAGGAACAGCTTCACAGAACAGGGGCCAGAGAAAGGGCGTACCATGTGCTCTACTTCCCTCCCCATTCCCTGAGCAAACAGCAGGCATGGGGTTAGGTTCGGAGCGGGATAAATAAGTTCTCCACCCCCTCCAGCCCAGTCCGGGATGTAGAGAAAGGGAATGTTCCTTGTTCCACAGCCACTGGGATTTGGCAGAGTACGGCAGCCACCCCTGCCTTGTCCTATATTCTGGCCTCCTCCTCTCACCAACTGAGCCTTTTATGGTTTTCAGGGATCCTCTCCTCCTCTTTGGCTGTATAGCTCCCATCTATGCAAGGGGCCACCTCTGGAGAAGGAGGCTCGACATCACAGCCTGGCCAGAAGAGCTCTGAGCCAAAGGCCGAGTCAGCCTCCCCTGTGTCCAAATCTGCAAGAAAGCAAGGCGTAGTAAACAGCAGGGTCACTTTTCTCAGCTCTGTGGGTCATTCACTGCAAGATCCACAGTGTCTTGGGCCTCTGCCACCTGGCCTCCAGGGCAGCATGCCCAAACCCCAGGAGTGTTCCACTCGACCTGTCTGTTTTGTGTTGCTGCCACTCTCCTTACTGGACTTTCACCATTCCCCAGGTGGCACCTTGTCAGTGGCACCAGTACCCTACAAAGCCAAGAACCCACAAATGGCAAGGCCCACCTTCGCTTTTATCAGAGAAACTAAAAGGCAGCCTGAACCTGCAGCTGTGATTCAAGCCCCACACTAGTTTTACCACAGTCTACTTCCTAGCTCCAGTCAAAACTCCATGCAAAGGCAACCCCAGCAAAAGGAGGCAACATCTCTGAGGACTGGGGAGAGACTGCCCGTGGAAGTCTACTAGCTCAGTGTTGTTGGAGCACAAGGGATGCAAATTCACCCATCACTAAAGGATCCCAGGAAGCAATGGACAACACCAGGGAATGACAGGGCACAGGCCTTACAGGCCATGCTCATACATACTGCATGCTGGGGCAAGGAGCACCGGGACAGTTGCTTGCTCTCATTGAGCACCTGCCAGTCCAGGGAGCAGCATTATTTCTGCCTCTCCTGGAGCAGGGGCAGCACAGGCGCAGGGAGAAGACAGCCAGCCCAAGACAGAGACCCCTGCCATGGTACCAACATGCTGGCTGCAGCTGGGGAAGGCATGTCTACAACAACAAGCATGACTGCCGCACAGCACGTGTAGCTGACAGAGATCAAAGGTAGCTGCTTAACTAAGAGCAGCGGTGCAGCTCCATCAGCATCACAGTGTGCAGGGATCAGCCCAGCCCAAGGCAGCCCTGAACACCACCATTTCCCCTTTTACGCCATGCACTTGCTCTTGCTTTCCTGGTGCCCCCTGCCACAAACATAGCCCCAAACCCTCAACTACCCACTGCCCCCAAGACCATCCTTAGGTACAGCTGCCCATGGCACCACAAACCAATCACTGCACTGTGGTGACCCTCGACACACATGGTCTTCACGGATGAAAGGCCAAGGCAGGTGTCTCACCTTAGCCAGATGGGGGAGTCTGAAAGCAGGACCCCTTCACTGAGACATTACTCCTGGCCTGTGCACCATTCCTTACTGGCAGAGCTTGCAAGAAAAAGGGAGAAACTTGCAGGGCAGCAGACAGACATCATGCAGATGGCTACCATCTCTGTTGGCCTAGAGGGGCTAGTTTAGCCACTGAGATAGACCCCTGTGCAGGAACAAGTAAAGCTTGTCTGGCAGCAACTGGAGGCAGGCAGGGCCACTGCTGGCTGCAACAGAACGGGAGAAGGACTTTTCCCAGCTTGTGGGGTGGCTTGTGACCACCCTTCAGTCACTGCAGGAACCCACCCCAACCATGCTGAGAGGGGCAGATCCCCAGGGGACAATGATGGCAAACGGAACTGCCTATTTATGTCTCAAGTCCCCTTAGTAACTAACCCAGTAAGTGCTGCACAGAACACTCAGGCAGTTCCTTGGGGCACCAGGAGTTTGAGCACACACAGGCAAAGCCTAGCACAGGCACAGGGTCAAGCGGGGACTAATTTGTCAGGCATACGCGGATGCCCCTGGGGAGCATGGAGGGGTTAATTGCCAACACTTCCCTTTTGGTCTCAGCAGATCTCAGTGTAATCGGGCTGAGAAAGGGTTACAGGACCCAGGTGGCAAAATGGTGAAGAATCATACCTTTGCTCACATCCACATGACCTTTTACCTGCACAGTTGTTTTTTACCTCCCTGCACCCACACTGTCCCACAAACCCATCCTCATCCAGCTGGAACTGCTCCCCCCAGGTGCCAGAAATCCCCCCTCCCCATCCACCAGTATCATCCCATTCCCAGTGCACTGAGGATAGCTCCAGTAAAATCCATTTGGGATCCTCTGATTCAGATATCTAGCTCAGACAGTGGCATTAAGGAATAACGGCAGGAAGCGGCAAGTCAAAAGCAGGAGAGCCAGAAGGAGCCCCATGCGACTTTCCTGGTTAAATCCTCAACATCAGCTCTGGAGAGCATGTGCAGCGCAGCCCACGATCATTATCCCCTTGGCAAGAGAGACAAGATGGGGAGATAATCTCCCTTATTAGGCCAACTTCTATTGGTGGGAGAGACAAGCTTTTGAGTTTATACCGAGCTCTTCTTGGTTGTGGCAAGAGATTACTGACCCCAGCTTGTCTCTCTAGTACCATGGGACTAGCCAGGTTACAGCAATACTGCAAGTTACCTTTATAGGACAGGCGGAGTCTGGGCACATTCCCCTTGGTGCCTGCGCAGTGGGTGAAGAGATTCCAGAAAAGCCACCAGGTTGCTAGAATCTGGAAGAGGCAACCAAGCTCCATGATCACTTGCTGTTCTGTTCTTCCTTTCAAGAAGCCTGGCCTGGCCTCTCCCTGGGCTGGAACTCAGTGGGCTTCTTTCCACCCTCCCGGCTGTAGCAGAATCTCTCTAACACCCGCCCCACACCTTCCAGGGAGAGACACTGGGGAGATCCCAGCTGGCCAGTATGTTCAGGCAGCCTCACCCCTGCTCTCCACTGCAAGCCTGCCATAAGCTGCTGGCTCCAAGGCGGCTACTGGGAAGTTTTATACATGCAGGGCTCCACCCAGCTCCTTGCAGGGACTGCTACAGAGCAGGAGATGGGGGAGACCGGCCTTTCAAGGACTTCCTCAGCAGCTGCCACTCTGCTCCTAGCTCTCCCTGGGACTGAATTCTCTGCCGCTCTGTGCTCTCTCCCCTACTGAGCTGGAAGAGGCAGCAGGGGGTTAAATAATCACGGCTGGAATGCCACTGAATCCCCAGCTGTTACACCAGAGATGGCTTTGGTCCTTGGCATGCAGAGGAGTAAAATGAGAGGCAGATTTCTTCCCCTAATCTCCTCCAGGACTGGCCCAGCTGCCAACCCACAGCCTGGCTTCCCTCCCAGGGCCCTGACAGCCCTTTCTTCCCTTACAAGGATGGTGACATCAGGGCAAATGGAACAAGCTGAGGGGCTTGGCCCATTTTTCCCCAGGGAAGCTCATCCCAAAAACATCCCGCCAAGGTCAGCACACAGCCGCCCCCGGCCCGTGCTAGTCATTGCAGCCAAGACCTGAAAGGATCCCAGGGGACTGACCTACCAATCACACCTGGAAAGGTGTCTCCAGGTCAGGGATCTAGTCAGCTCCCAGACAAGGTTTTACTTGCCAGCATCTAGGCTGTCCCTATTGGTAATTCAGCCCCAAGCACTCTGTTCACAAGCAAAGCTACAAGCTTGGACAAACCCATCACTAATGCTGCCCAGCTGACTGACTAGCCTGTCTGGCTGTGTTGTGTTTTATGCCACCCTTGTCCTAGCAACAGATGGATATCTCATTTGCTCAGGCAGCGGCACTCTGCCAGCATTAAAGAAATAGGAATGGTGAAAGACTGTCAGGTATTTAATGTGCCCCCCGCCCCCATCATTATGGTCTCTGAACATCTTGTATTCTCTATGGCCTTGGCTCAGCGAGGCAGGGCATGGCTAAGTTCCCCATTTTATAGCTGAAACAGAGAGACTAAGCAACTTGCCAAGGCAACACAAGACATCTGTGGCAGTGAATTGAACATGAGGCTCCCAATGGCAGGCTAGACTCCCATTCACTGGACCATCCTTCCGAGAGGCCCAGCGCGATTATCGACTCTCAATTGTCAGGCGTACCATCTCTGCCCTCAAAGCATCAGCTCATGTGCAAGACTGGAGCTGCCATTTTCGAAAGGAGCCTTTAACTGTGGATGCTCTTATTTTGGGTGCACCAGAGCAGATACTTGGACGTGGGTGGTTTTCAATGTGAAGCATTCACCACTCCAGCTGAAGGCGGTATGCTAAGGAGGCAGATGCAAAACCTCTCCCCCAAAGAGGAAGGAGTACCAAGACATGTAAGGACCCAGGGACATCAGATATGATGGACTGTGGTCAAGTGCTGTTCATAGGGATGCATCCTGTTACATTTCCATTGTCACCAACCCCAAGTGTTCTGAAAATCATAAGCAACATCACAAGATTGGATTAAAAATCAAAGGAACTACAAAAAACAAAGCAGAATAACAACAAAAAAAGAGAGACATAACCCAAAGACAAAAACAAAAAACAAACAAAAAACCCAACACCACCAAAACCCAACAAAAACACAACCACTTCGCTTCTGTGCCTTCCAAGTCCACACAGGTCACACACTTACCTTTTTTAATTTAAATGAAAACTCAAATTCTCCCATAGACCCATGACTCCAGGATCAGAAGCTTTAAGAGAAACCACCAAATACAAAAAGACTCACATAACTTATCAGCTGGCAACACTGTTCCCTCCACCAACACAATCAATTACCCAGTCCTTACATCTCCTTCTCTCTGTCAACTTTCCACCCCACAGAGTCCTTATCTCTCAGTTTACTAATCCTCACTTCTGTTCCAGCATCTATGTCCATCCCACCAAACATGCACCCTTTCTGCTGCATAAATCACTTACCACTAAATGAAACAAGCAAGTAGTAAACTAGTTTCTTGTAAGTAGCAATTACAGGGAAACTTACAAACCTTGCCCAAGAGGATTTTTGCCTTCAAGGGTGTCTTTTCCTACCTTGAATTCAGGTGATTCTCTTCTTCCTATAGTGAAAACTTCCCCAGCAGGACTAGAAAAACAAACACACTGTCGCCCTTGCACTAGCACAGGAGAAACAAAAAGTGAAACCAACTAGAAATATGAGAAACTGATCACTTGGTTTCAACCTCCAACTTGGGTGAAATGCAAATAGTAAACCAAAAGCATTGCCAAGGAAAGCAGATGAAAGTTTAACAAGCAAGGAGTCCTGTGGCACTTAAAGACTAACAAATTTATTTATTGCATGAGTTTTCATGGGAGAAAATCCCACTTCATCAGATACTTTGAAGATAGGCTAGCTTACAGAATGGGAGGAAAATAAATGAGGGGAGTGTAAATCATGGGATCAGATGTTTGAAGTGGAAATTCAATTTCTTGAAACAACTTGCACAGATTCAGACAGACATCAAGCTTTCCAAATGGAAACAACTGGTCATTATATACCTAATGGACTGAAGGTAAAAAAAATCCTTTACAATCAACATATTACACAGATTACAGTGAGAGACTATACCACAGAATCTCACAGAAACTTAGAATATCTGATCTCATGACTGACACTCCCCTGCATTTATTTTCCTCCCATTCTGTAAGTTCCCCCATCTTCAAAGCATTTGACAAAGTGGGATTTTTCTCCCATGAAAGCTCATGCGCTAAATACATTTTTTAGTCTAAGAGCCACAGGGCCACTTGTTTTACTGAACTAGATTAACGTAGCTATCGCTTTGGAACATGAAAGTTTAAGTTTCCTTCCTGTTTTAATTGGCTGTGATGGCAAAGTGAGGCCCAAAGGTGGGAGGCATTGTGAAAATGATTTAAAATGGGGTATGTCCTTGAATCCCTTGGTAAAGATGGGTGGGTAGCATACAAGTTCCCATTCTATAAGGTAAGCAAACAAAGAGTTTTACATTAAGTGTTTGTAGTTTCTGCAGGGCATTAGAATAAAAGAGGCCCAATTGTAAGAGATGCTGAGTCCCTGTGACTTTGGTGAGACACTGCAGCGCATGTACACTCTGGAAATTAGGGGTGCAAGTCCCAGTCCCATCAGTGCAGTATAGAGGGAACACGTACAGTGCTCATTCTCATTTATAGTGAGGTCACCTTAAATGGGTGTCAATGTAATTTACATTCCCTTGAAGGTAACTTCACAAACTGAGAGGTGTGAAGTGGCCCCAGGGATTGTCATGCAGGTCTGGTCTATACTCCAAAATTAATCTGGTTTAACCACATCACTCAGTTCTCTGAAAGATGTCACACCCTATGTGATGTAACTAAACCCACCTATGCCCAGGTGAAAACATGGCTAGGTTGATGATTGGAACTAAGCATGCCTGGGACGTCTTCTCTACTAATTCATCGTGCGGCCTTAGTCACTATTCTGTGCCTCAGTTTCCCCACTCATAAAAGGGGGCTCAGTAAATACCAGCATTGCTGTTAGTTGATTAACACCCATAAAAAGCTTTGTGGCCTGGGGACCACACAGTACTAATTTTCATTTGCATTAGAGACAATGTAAATCTTCAAGCCTAGTACCTAGTTCAGTTACCTGCCAACTCCTCCAGTATCAGTTCCCGCAGCCTGGGGTCCCAGGGCTGTTGGGATCACAGCTCATGCCTGCTTCCTTTCAGGTCTGGACGTGCTTTCACCAGATGTGGGACTGGCAGAGGCTGTGCAAGAGGGCCAGCATGCAATCAATTACCGCAGGGGAACACAGGAGCTGGAGTGCTAATTGAATTCAATTTGTTGGGCTTGCCTCAGAAGCCCCAGGGAGGAGGCTGGGAAAGGAGAGAGGTAGAGACCTTGCCTTCAGGCTGGGCATTGCAGCTGGGAGAGACCTATTTGGGCATCAAAGTCCATCCCCTTGGCTAGTGGAGGAGTGTTCTCTACAACAGTGGTTCCCAACCTTTTCTCTGCCATGACACCCCTTGATCCCTTCAGATTGTTTTGATGCACGCCACCATCAAAAACGCATGAACATTCAAATGAACTCAATCTATGAATATTCATGAACCACAGCACACTAGTTGGGAAATGCTGCTACATGGGGTGGTAGGGGTAACAGGGCTGGGTGGCAAAAGAGTGGAGGGGAATTCAGGAGTCATTGTGTGGGTGGCAGGAGAGTATGGGGAGCAGAGCAAGGCAGGAGTGGCATGGGAGGAGAGAGGAAGGGAGAACAGGAGTGGCTATGTGGGGTGGCGGGGGAACTGGGGGAGTGAGAGGGCAGGGGAGCATGATGTGGCACCTCCTTCCCCACTTCTCCTCAGTGCCTCCATGCCACCCGTGGCAAACCCTCAACCCACAAGAGCTCCCTCCTCCCAGTGGGTCCCTCCCCACCACAGCTCCCCGCAGCCCAAGATGAACTCTCCCCCCTTCTGCAAGGGCAACAGGCCTTGCTGTAGTGCCGCCAATCCCATGTTTCCCCTGTCCTGCCAGGGGCCACATCAGCCCCCCATGCATGGGTGGATTTTTAAGCTGCCCCAACACAGAGAGGTAGCTACAAAAATCCACCCACACGTCACCCAATACAGTTCCAGTCACTGGGGCCAGGGCCTGGCTCAGATCCCACTGCTGCTGGCAGCTCCGGGACCTCTTCTGGGGCCAGATCCTGCCATCACCGGCAACCCCTGGCCAGGACAGGATGGAACCCACTGTCCACAGGTCAGGACGGAGCCCGTTGCTGCCGGCACCCCCAGCAGGATGGAGCCTGCCACCACAGGCATCCCTGGGGACACCAGGCAAGCCAGATTGGGCCACTGCTGTCACTGGCATCGCCGGGGACGCCAGGGCTGGGGCAAGCTGGAAGGGGCTGCCATTGCCACCGCCAGCTCTGGGGACCTTGGGGCCAGCTGGATGGGGTTGTTGTTGCCACCAGCTCTGGAGACTCTGGGGCTGGCTGAATGTGGCTGCTGCGGGGCTGGCTCCAGGACCGGGGATCCTGGGAGTACCTGGACTGGGCTGCTGCAGCAGTCCTCTCGATGTCCCATACCCCTCCATTGGGATCCCCATCTGCCCCCCACCCCCACCCCCTACCCCTGCAAACCATATTTACCCTCCTTCCCCAGCCCACACTTACCTACAGTCAGAATCTGCTGCAGGCTTTTCCTCCCTTGCACAGCCCACATGGGTGGGCTGAGCAGGATGGGAGATTTAAATGACCCCTGCTCCCAGCAGAGTCTCACAGCACACTTCGGGTGTTGCTGCAGCATACTGGTGTGCCGTAGCACACTGACTGAGAGCCACTGCTCTGCAATCCATTCTTCAGCCTCATCCAACACATCCACAAGCAATGGGGTGTTCAGCACTGTCATGGAGGAGGGGGCCCCACATTCTTATTCATCCTGGAAGGAGAGAGCAGCCACCTCCTCCATGCTCCACACACCACTGCCCTCTGGCCAGATCTTCTGGTCCAGCCCACTGCAGCTAGCAGAGACTGAAAGCTGTCAAGAAGTGAGGTGGGAAGGCAGCACTGAAACAGTCTTCTTGGGCACTGGGGGTAGCTGAAGGATGCTTTCCTCCACAGTGTCCTGGAAGGTCTCTCCCTGGAGAAGCCAATGGAGTGGGCACATGCTCTGTGGTGGTGGAGTCAGAAGGGCCAGCTGCACAGGGCAAGGAGTGTCGGCTGTGCCCTAGCACATGCAGGCAGCTGAATAAACAAGAACCCCAGGTAGGCTGTGGGACAGACAGCCCCAGGGGCCTGCTGTGCCCGCGGGCCCCCCCCCAGCTCTCAGGGAACAGGATCGACCCCTGCTTCAGTGCCTGGTACCCTCCAGAGAAGTCCATGCTACAGAGGGAACAGCTTATACCAAGGGCCTGCCATTTCCATCTCTCCTCCTGAGTCCCAGCACTTCCCAGCTCTTTTCACAAGTGCTGAACAGACAAGTGGTGACGACTGGAGGCTGTGTTTTTGTCCCCATATCTTCCCTTCTCTCCTTCTACTCTGTCCCCACCCTTTCTCTCCCCCCACCCTGCCTCTCTTCAGAGACATGAACACAACAGCCAGAGCACTTGTGATCATCAAAGGTTTCTTGGCATTTTTCCCTGCCATTTTTGACCCGACTGGTCCTGGCCCCATTCCAGCTCCAGCAGCTGCTACACTGGGCCCGCCCAGCTCAGTTCTTCCAGTAGCATCAATGGGAGAGAAATCACTTCCTGTTCTAATCTCCTGGATCAGGTTGCAATGGACTACTGCTAGTTGACATGCTCCATCCAAGAAGTGGCTGCATTTGGCCCTCAGTCTGCAAAAAGGCCTTCCACCTTAGAAATGAAAGGTCTGAACTAACTCAGAGTCTTCCCCCCCACCACTCCATTCTCCTTTCCTCAGCTCTCTTCTTTCCACTTTCTTTTTTCCTCTTTCCCTTCTCTCTCTCTAGTTCTTTTTCTTTGTGCCTCCTTTCTCCTCTTTTTCACTCCCCCCCCAAACCCCTTTCCCACCCACCTCTATCCATTGCCTCCCCTCACCTTTTTCTTTTCTTTGCCCCTCCGTTTTCTCCTCTCCCCCCACCAGCCATCTCTCTCTGCTCGCTGACTGAAACCGGGCCCTTAACCAGTCCCTGCTGCCTGGCGCTGTCTGTGTCTGCATCCCAGCCAAACCGCAGTACAGAGGCTCCTTCTCCCATTCCAATCAACTCCTCCTGTTTGAGTGGCCCTGGGCCATTGTACGCCAGCAAGGCTGGAGGAGCAGGGCCCCTACACTCCAGTGCGGGCAGGAAAGCTGATCCTCCTCTGTGGAGATGCCAAGGCATGGCTTGCAGCTTCCTTCCTAGAAGCAGCTGGCCAAGACTTGGCTTTCAGACGGCATCTTGTCGGGGCCCACACAGAGGCCCTGTTGATGTTCTTCCATTCCACTTGGGGCTCTGGGCTATGAAATGACACAGGGCCCAGGGCCATAACTATGGCGGAGTGAACGGGGCTGTGCACCAGGCACCCCGTAGCAGCTTAATGGAGCCGCTCCATTAAAAGGCACATTCGGCGCCACTTGCTGCAGGCGCCACTTACTGCAAGGGGCATGTTCTGAGTGGAACATGCCCCAAGTGCCGGGATCACTCATTACGTTTCTGACAGGGCCCCAGGGCCAGGCTCACTGCACTGCACATAAGGAGCTCCAAGCTCAGTGCTGCATAGTTTCCTTGCTCTTGGCTGGTACTGCCACCCTTGGTGGGCACCCAGAACCCAGGGCAGGCCCACTCCTTGTCCGCCTGGCCTCCAGCACTGGCTGCTCCCCAGCCATGGAGCAGAGCTTGGGACTGGACGTATCTGGAGCAGAGTCAACCCTGGAGGAGAAATGGTTTCATGTCAGGGTCACAGAACCCTTGATGGCCCATGACGAGCCCTGAGGATACGGCCTGGGCAACTCTGCTCACATACCGCCCCCTCCAACAAGGTAGAGTCCTCTGCACGTCACTAAACCCCTTCTGTTCCCCCATCCGATCTTATCCTGCAGTGTACTGGCTCCTTCATGGCACCACACAGCACAGAGCCTCCCCATGGAACTCCTTATCCTTGCTTCACCAGGTGTTGCACTGCAGACCCCCAATAAACCTCTCTATTACTTCTGATCCCCCCCACAGGCATCACACTGTCCAGACTCCTTCCATACACTCCATTATTCCTGGTGCCTCACCAGGCATCACATTTCACAGACTCTCCCCATGGCACCCCATTTTTATTGCCCCCCCCAGGCATCACACTGTGCAGATCCCCCTTCCACATGTGTGTCCCCATCCAACAAGCTCAAGGCTCCTTCAGGCATCACACTGCAGATATTCCCCTGTCCCCAGGCCTATCAGAAGCTTCCTCACTCACTGCACCCAAGAATACATGATGCCCATTGCCAGCACACCACAGAGACCCCTGGCTCACTCAGGGTGCCCCCAGATCTCCCCTCCCACCAGCCTCACTTGCTGCACATAAGAAGACATGACACCCATTGCAAGCACACTGCAGAGACCCCTGGCTCATCCAGGGGCCCTCAGATCTCCCTTTCCACCAGCCCTTTCTTGCATTCACAGCCAGGGTGCAGAGTCCAGCAACTCACAGGACCACCATGAGGCTGACGGAGGTGCTGCTGATGGCTGCCAGTGGCCAGTGGGCAATGGGGCTGGGACAAACCCTGCTGTGCTGGAGGGGCAAAAAGTACTAAATTCTCATTCCATCACTGCCCTCCTTATGCCCAGTCACTCTCCCATCCTGGGGATGCAGACTCCCGCTTTCTCTGTGCCATTCTGATTTAAAGGTACATTCCTGGCCAGCCTCCTAAATCCCTTCTTGCAACCACTTTTCATTAAGGCAGGGGCAGGAACGGAGCCTGTGCACAGCCTCTTCCAGGCACCCGGGCTGCCCCAGAATTCCCCTTTGCCCAGCCTGTCATTTGCTGTGCAAGCCAGCCTGCACAGCTGGCATAACGGAGATAACCGTGTCCCTGATGACATCACCGTGTGGCTAGGAATCACACCTCTCCTCTATTGTCTGCATGAGAGCCAGCATCTGGTAGCTCTCTGCCTAAGCCTCCCACCTGATCACTCCTTGGCTCACAGCGACGTCAGCCTAAGGAGAGGCTGCGGCAGCTTATTCCAAACAGAAGAGGTTATTAACACCCTCCCCAGGCCATTGTGGGGAAAATAATGCAAGTGAACCCCTGGGGCACTAGATGCAGCACTGAGAGCCCACTGCTGAGATCACGGCTCCATCACGCCAGGTGCAGCACAAACAGTCTTGGCCCAGAAAACCCAATGGTCTACAGGGACAGAGTATTATGCCCATTTCACAGACACAGAAACCAAGGCATGGAGCCGTCAAGCAATGTGGCCAAGGTCATACAGGGAGTCTGTAGCAGAGGAGGCAATTGATTCTGGGTCTGCTAAGTCTCAGTCCAGGGCCCCCAAGAACAAGACCATCCTTCCTCCTCTAGTTGTGGTTTCATGTCATTCCCCTCTTCTGGCTGTCTGGGAAAGTGAAGTGATCAGTAACACTGGCACTGTCCTATCTGACAACTCCCAAGCCCCCATCCTGTTCCAATCAATGAGCCCCTTCGTTACAGTGAATGCTATAAACACCACCACATTATGAGAACCAGATTCAGTACAGATTAGCAATGAGGTCGTAAACAGAATCTGGCTGCAACCCATTCCCAGGGTCCAAACAGCCCTGGGCTATAGGCTGAGCTTGGGACAGCCTGAGAATTTGCACTGAACAGGGAATACAGACCCGGCTTCCCCAGGGCCCGCAACAACAGTGGCTCTGCGTCATTGGAGGAAGGCTGGAAAACACAGTCTGGGCAATGCCAAACTGGATGTGTTTAGTCTAGGAGGCTGGGAGGGGGAAGAGTGAGGTGGAACCATCACAGTCTTCAATTATATTGAGGACTGTTATAACGAGGATGGGGACCAAATGTTCTCTATGTCCACTGCAGGTAGGACAGGAGGAGTAATAGGCTTAAACTGATGGCGAGGAAGAGGCTAGATATGAGGAAAAGCTTTCCAGCCCTAAGCCTAGTCAAGCTCTGGCTACCAGGGAGGTTGGGGAGTCCCCCTCATTGGAGGTTTCTCAGAACAGGTTGGACAAACCATTTGCAAGACAGTCTAGATTTACCTGGTGATGCTACAGGGAGGTGGACCTGATGAGCTCCTGAGGTCCCTTCCAGCATTAACTTTCAATAATTGCGGGCAAGGAAGTGCTGTCCCCAGGGCTGGGAATTCAAGCTGCACCTGTCGGGATGCGATGAAAAGGAGAATGCCCTCACTGGGTCTCTGTTGCTCCATCCTGCAGGCAGCCGCTCATCAGCCAACTCTCAAACTCGTTCCTTGGCTCCATGACCACAGGAAGTTTAGGAGTGGATGCTCTAGTCTGTTGCAGAGCATTTAGGCTGGACAACCACAGACCAAAAGACTCAGACACATCCTCAGAAGCTGCCAGGAGAAAGAGGCAGCAGTCTGCAGGCTCAATTCCCCCATCCAGCCCACTCCAGCCACCCCCAGGCTTATCCAGTACCAGAGCCTGGAGAGATCCACTCCAGCCCACTCCACCCACACCAGACCCAGGCACCAGGCTCCACTATGGGGTTCCCTGTGTCAGACTGGCATTGGGCAAAGCTGCCAAACAATCGCTGCCCTAGTGCTGAATGCTCTAAGGACCTGTGTTCTCTTGGCCTCCTCTATCACCTGCATTTTGGTAAGCCACATACCAGAGCCACAAACAGCATTGTGGATGCTGGTCAGATTGCGGGGCTTCCCCAGCTGGTCCTTCAGCAATGTAGGTATTGCACCGTCAGTAGCATTCTACTTGGCATGACCAACTCAACCCACACTGTGCAGAGACACACATGGCCCCAAGGCTTGCTGTGCATACCAGCATTTTAGAAGACCTGGCCTGGGTTCATTAAAGATGATACTACAGAATGAGTAAGGAATTGAACTTTAATCATACAGACAGGTATCCAGGTGTGTACCTGGGAGCAGACATGTTATATCTTCTCTGGGGCACATCTCCCAATTTACACAATGGCCCATGCTAGGGAGTCTCTAAATTCACAACCTTCTACAAGCATATCACTACATCTTCCCCCCTAAGGAAAAGAAGTAAACAGTTAGATACATAAAAAAGCTAGCTAATAATACATGCACTAACATCTAACAACACACAGATACTCACCAGCAACCACAGATCTAACAACAGGAACACTGAAGCAGGCGCACACCCCTGCAAAAAGCCACGCTGCCAAGTCTGCCCACATATCTGCACAACAGACACCATCATAGGTGCTAATCAAGCCTGCTACTCCATCAAAGGTTCATTTACCTGCTCATCACACTAATGTGGTCTATGCCATCATGTGCAAGAAATGCCCCAACACCTTAAATATTGGACAAACAGGACGATCGCTCCACAGGACGATCGCTCCATAAGAGACTGAATGAGCACAGAGCTGATATCAGAAATCAAAGAACAAAGAAACCATTTGCTGAGCACTTCCATCTTCCTAATCACTTGATGATGGATTTGTTAACGACTGTCATTAGAGATGTACCTGGGCCCTCAAGACTTCAAAGAGAAACAGCTGAACTCGAATTAATATGCAAGCTAAATTCTGTGAAAGCAGGACTACGGGTTCTTTTCCCAATACAAAGGGTAATTTGACTTCAGGCTTCCCATGGTTTGAGCCTGTAAACCGCTCTGATTTGCTGTTACTTTATGACCTGATCCTATGTTTTACACCCCCTTGCATTTAGTTTCATTCCTTTCTGTAAGTTCACCCATCTTTGAAGCATCTGAGGAAGTGGGATCTTCTCCCATGAAAGCTCATGCAAAAAATAAATCTGTTAGTCTTAAAGTGCCACACAACTCCTCGTTGTTTTTTTACTGGACTAGACTAACACGGCTATCCCTTTTGAAACTGGCCTCTCTAGCCAGGCTAGGTCTTGAGAAGCCATCCCACTTCCCCAGCATCGCACTGCCGACCAGAAATTGGTGTGTGTGTGTGTGTGTGTGTTGTGGGGGGGGGGGGGAGATGCAGTGTGGGAGAGATCTTCAGGCTGGGATGAAAATTGTGAACAGGGGAGAACAAAGGACTTGTGTGTGCTTAAAAATGAGCCCCACCCTCCTGGCTATGTCCTGAGTGTCCTTGTGTAGCCCTGGCAGTGATGCAGTTCTCTGGATGCAGGGCTTCTTTCTACACTACCTCCCACTGCTTGGAACTACAGCAATATAAAACCCCTTCCACACTGTGGGAAGCATCTCGCTCTGGCATTATAGTGGCAGGTCAGCTATGCCTCAGTCCTGTCCGCAGTATAGATGTGGCCCTGACCAGTAAAGGGGTTAAGAGACAGGGCAGGGCAATACAGCCAGTGGGATATTTCACAGCACTGCTCCCATATCCCTCCCATGCCACATCTTCACTGAAGGAGTTGGTAAATTTCCCCTTGCTCAGAAGAGGTGGAAATTTATCTGTATGATAAATGAGGTCAAAGCAGATGATCTAATGGTCCCGTCTGGCCTTAATCTGTGAATCTCTGACTATCTCTCAGTACAGAGCTCATCAGAGATTAATCAGACTTCTCATGGTAAAACCCAGACCCTGCAAATATTTCCCTATCTCTATAATGTTCCAGCAATGGGTGCTTTTGAAAAAAGCCTCCACCAGACGGTTTGGCCTTTCTCTCATCCCTTGGGCTGCCAGTTTAAGGACAAGTCCTACAAGAAGAACATGACAATATATTTAGGACAGGAAGGTCAGAGCTGGTCAGAGACAGGACAAAAAAAGAAAGTTCTAGCTCTTTCTGGCTGAGTTATAGGTGAAAGGATCAGAGGGCCGAGGCATGTGTTTTGCACAGGTATATATGTGAGCATGGGAATGGTCCCACTACTGGGGGAACTTTCCTGGCTCATACAGTACCCCAGTGGAATTGGCTAGCAAATAATCCAAGTCCTCACACCTGTCCCCTTGCCCAGAGGCTGGCCTGTCTGTGAGGGCTCCCTTTCGCTCTCCTGTGTGGGAGGGTCCCTGTAAGCCCAAAAAGACTGGGCCCAGGATTCCTGGGGCTCAATTCCCAATCTTGTGATTGTCTCTTAAGGCGGAGGCTTGGGTGTCCCCACTCCAAGGTGCTCCCTCCACACTGGATGATTCCCTGACCTACCGAGTGTTACCCATTGTTCCACACAAACACTATTTATTAACCAGCCACCAATCAACAAAAATAAAGGGAAGATGAGAAAGATGAGAGAAAATTACCTATGCTGTCCCACAGCATGGGAGCTGCACACAGCATCTCTGGAGGGCAAGGGACATTCTCTGTCTGTCCTTCACATGCCCCAGGCCTTGGCTGTGGGGCAGGGATGTCATGGGGTTGGTCACTTGCTCTGGTTCTTCTCCAGGGCTGTACCCTAAGGCTGCAGCCCCTAAAATCCCTGCCTAAAAGGGGGCCCATGGCTAGGGTTACCAGATGTTAGGCAAAAGGAGGATATCCTCCTTTTTACCTTCATGTCCTCCATCTGGCAGGCTTTTTAAAATACATGATTTTGTCTGGCTTTTACTTATGGGTTTAAAGTACACTGGTGTACCACGGAATACCTTATTTTCAGGGGAAAGCATTTCAGGGCCCTCTAAAAGCGGAAGAATATTGCATTAATACTCCATTTTCTCCATGCGTTCTCCATGTCCTCCTTTTCGTACCTCCCTGTCCTCCTTTCCATGCTTTGGTATCTGGTAGCCCTACCCGTGGCCCCCTACCAGCACAGCCCCTGTGAATTCAAATGTATTTTGGAGTGTCCCTGGGAGCTGGGACGGGAGGGACCTGTTTAACTCTCCTGCCCAGCTGTGCTGTGGCCCAGGGACCAGGATGGGAAATGTAAACACCACCTGTGGCAGGGAGCAGGTTTGTGCCTGGAGGCCCCCTCTTGAGCTCCAGCAAAGGTAAGAAGTGTGCTGACTGGGGAGTGGGGGTGGGGGCAGGGCATGGGACTCAGGGCTGGGGGGTGAGGTGCAGGAGGCTGGTGGGGAAAGGTGTGCAAGGCCAGAGGGGTAGAGGAAGGTGTGTGCAGACCTGGACAAGGTGCATGGGGGAGAGGGGAATGTGTGCAGGAATGGGGGTGAAGTGCATGGGAATGGGGGAGGCAGGACTCGGGGGGCAGGGGAAGGGTGTTGGTGACGAGGTGCACAGGGCCTGGGGAAGCTTGGGGAAGAGCTCAGGTGCAGAGGGGAGGCCACACTGCCCTTCGCCCAGTATCCCCCATCATGGTCATGATCCCTCTCCCAGTCTGGCCCATGTGGCCTCTGGGCTGTGGTGTCTCCCTGCACCAGGTCCTGCCCCAGGCCCCTTTCACTTTGCCCAGCAGCTCATTACACCCAGCCCCAGCTCCTGCCCCATGGTGCCTCAGCTCAGCTACCTGGGCTGCCCCTCAGGCAAACGTGCCGGATGTAACCCACCCCTTCAGGCCTCCTGGCTCTTTCATTGACCCATCTTCCCTGTCAATCAGGCTGACCTGAAGGAATGCCCTGGAACCTGTCCGTCTCAGACTCCTGTTTTCTCCTTGACCCGTCTCCCATCTTATGATATGGAGTGATGCCAACCAAAACCGGCCCTTCCCTCAGTTTCAGCAGGTGGCAACAGTCCCCCTCCCCCCTTGCAAACCCTGAGAAAACAAACCAGTGTACCCCTAAAAAGAGCTGTGGAAACACCTACCACCTCTCTACTCCATGTCTCTAGCTCAGGTCAGCCCATTTGTCTCTCATGATGTTTCTTCAGGCTGACATCATGACTCCATCCTACTTTGTGATTACATAGTGTGAGACAGCAGGGCCAGAGGGAAGCAAGAGAGTCTTCCTATCTGGAGGCCAGGGAAGCAGAAGACTCTTAATATGGAACGCTTCATGACTTTGCGTGTCATCCTTGCACAGGGGCCATGCTAATCTTCTCTGAATGCAGATACATAAGCCCTAGAATGATCCAAGCTTTGTTCCCTATAATCTGAGCAGGGTCTGCTTCAGGTTAATTAGAGGCACTTGAGCCCAGTTAAGGCCCAGCTGATAAAAAGCCCTTGCTCCAGCCAGAGGGGGATGGAGAGTAAGGTGTATGAGCAATGGTGAGTGCTGGAGAAAAGCAGAGGAAACAGAACCTAGCCACAAGGTAAAAGAGTACAAAGGGGGAAACAGCCCAGAGGAAAGAAGCCCAGGTGCTGGCAGTGTCAATAGTGGATAGTGGCTACTCATTGGGTCCCTGGGCTGGGGCTAGTGTAAAGGGAGGGTCCAGGCCTCTTCTTTCTCTGGGGGGCACCAACTACCTAGAGACAGGGGCTTTGGTTCACACAGCAGAGCAAAGCACAGAGTGCACAGGAGCAGAGCAGACAATTTGTCACAATAGTTAAATATTTTCTGTGGAGGGTATTTAAGTGGTGGTGTTAGTCATGTTCTCACATTGGATCAGGTCATCAAAAGCTATACAGTATTACATCCCTAGCAGTTTTCTTCAAATTAAATGATTAACCTCACTGTTAAGAGGTAGGGAGTAAAAGGAAAAGAAAAAATACAGGGTGGACCTTAATGTGCACAGCTGGTTTTCAAAGTATTAAAGTCTACTGTGGAAAAGACTCTTAAGGGGACAGAGAACATGCTTACAAAACTTTGCAACCATACTGCAGTGTGTAACATTTGAAAAAAGAGATTTACAAAACGCAGGCCCAACCATAACACTCATCCTAACAGGAGAGACTTGAAAGCTAGGAAGAGTCAAACCAGTTCATCACTTTCCCCCATCCCTGGATCAGAGCCCCACAGCCTGCACAGGGAGTTCACACTCACACTACACAGCACCCTGCAAATGCTCTCTGACTGACACCCAGAATTCGATCGATAGCAATGTCTCATCTCGTGTGACGATCATGGCCCCAGGTGGCTCCAAGTTTCTGGAACTACTGCACCTCCTGGTTGCCACTGGGGACTGGGCATTTTCAGTCATCTGGGAAACATGAGCCTGTCTTGCTCCAGCACTGGAATTCCACTGACCAACAAGCAGCTTCTCCCAGCCAACTGCATCAAACGACTTGGCGCTGATTGCTGGCCCAACACAGATAAGGTTCCCTTTCCCACAGAAATCTGGCAGCTAAAAACCACTGCAGCCCAGCTTATGTCTGTGTGTGAGGCTGTGATCCTGCCCTAAACAGTCATTCCTGGATATCCCTGCACCACAGCTTCTAAGGCAGCGTAGGCATAACTTGACTGCAAAGCTGGCTCCTAAATCATCCAACGGGACTGGCTGTAGAGCTCAGCAAGATAGCCAGGTTTAGGGGATGGCAGGTGGAGTGTGACTTGAGACCACAGAAGGTCTGGAGCAGCTTTCCTCCCTGGCCCCCAGAACTCCACTGGACAAGGCCCTGCATTCAGAAAGAGGATTTAGAGCAGTGGATACCTGTGTTTTGCACCTGTCTTGAGATTTCAGGTTAGAAACAAAAGGAGAGGGATGCAAACCTATTTTGGGGAAATGGTCTGCCAGGCAACGAGTCGTCCTGCTTGCCTAGGCCATGGCAGGGGAATGGTGCTTCTGTAACAAGGAACTCCCTGTCAGTGCTGGCAAGGGCGCCTACCCCAGAATATCTGTGCCAACCATGTGCCAGCAAACAGCCAGCCTGAGTGTGTGTGGCAGGGTGTGAATGGACGCACGGGGGATTCTGGATCCAGCAGCCACCTCTGCCAGCTGGACTCCACCCACGGCAGGGCACCACAGCGCTAAAGGAGAATACATGGGAATCTCAGTTTATCCTCTTTGCCCCCCTGCCTTCCTCCAACACTGGGGAGCAAACCTCGGGGCAGTGTCATTAGCATTGATCCCATTCTTCCTGCCCAGCTAAGCCCAGTATTTCACCTCCCAGTGAGCTCCACTCACCCTGTTCTTCACCTCTGGTCTAAGGACTTCAACCTCAAGGTCTGCACAATGTCCAGAATGTCCTGCACACAGGAAACTCCAGTTCTGGCCCAGCTCTGCATGGTAGGTGTTCTGGGGGGTATGGTACTAGCTGTGCCAGGGCACTCTGCCCCACCTGCACTGGCACAACCTGGGCCGGGTCTGAGCCACAGCCCTTTGTGGACTGGCAGATCTGCAGGTGAGAGGCTGTAGCTCTCCATCCTTTCCATCTTCAAGGCCCTTAACTTTGACCCATCACCACTGTTTTTTCCTTAGACACTCCAGGCAGCATTGTGTTCCTTTCCTTCCAGCAACAGAGCTACCCATGGGTCACTTCATGCAGAGCAGGAAGACAGTGCTCTGAGCCCCAATCCACTGCATTTCCAAAGGATGTGGGTGCACCAGACAGTAGCCTGAGGCTAGGAGCAGCCTCTTGTCTCAGCATGACCTCGGATTAGGCAGTGTCCCAGCTCACTGGAACACGACCACAACCTGATAAACACACATTGCCACCTTTCAGCCCTCTGCTCACGCAGCCAAGGAGTATCACATCAATGGGGGCAGGCTCCCCAGAGAGGTTAGGACTTATAGGAATTCTCCAGCTAACAGTTAAGGAAAATTTAAAAATTTGATATCAGATGGACGCAGACTCGGTCACTTTCCATTAGATGATGAAACTCACAGTGGGCCAAGCCATGGCATTTGCATCTGAGTTTGGAGCCAAACTAGAACTTCAAAATTGGAGGCCATTGGATGTGCTGCTCTAGACTCAAGTTCTCTGGAGGACACCACAGCAAAGAGACATTGAAAGTTGGCTCTTAGTGCAGGCCTGGCTCCCGTATTATTTATAGAGCAGAAGCAGCTAGATAAGGGCCTGCTTGTGCTATGCACACCATCAGCACACAAGTCTGCAAAATCAAGAGTGACTGTCATCCTGGAAGACGTGCTCTGGTCCCATACAAATTACTGGACAGGAGTAACTGGTTGAAATTGGTGACCTAAGTTACACGGGAGGGCAGACTCGATGGGTCTTTCTGGAACAGTCTGCCTAGAGAAGTCATGGAAGCTCTGTCCCTGGAGGTTTTCTAAAGGAGACTGAACAGCCAACTCTCTTTGGATGGTTTGACAAAACAAATCCTGTATTGTGGCAGCGGTTGGACTGGCTGACCCCTGTAGTCCCTGTAGGTCTATGATTTTATAAAGCTCATCTTGCCTCAAAACCCAGGTTTTCCTTTTTGAAACACTCTAGTTTTTCCCACACAGAAAATGCATCATATGCAAATATCACCAATTTAGGAATCTCTCGACCCATTCCTCGGTGGCACTGCATCAGTTACCCTTTCTATCTCCAGATGGGACTAAGTCCACAATCAGGTGACCTTCCCCTCAGTGTGTTGCAGTAGCGCTGTCCCATCTAGCTGCAATAGGCCAGGTCTGCCCTAACATACAGCTGATGCAATCCCCCTTGATAGCAGCTGTGTGTGAAAGGCTGCAATAAGCCCAGCCTTGTTGCTGGCACTTGAAGTCAATTTGGGATTCAGTTTCCAGGTTTACAGATGTGAGCTGTGCTGCAGAGCCTCAGAACGGAGAGCAGCCTTTCCCACATCCACCACACGTAGATCCAAGGACTCTGGAAAGGAAATTTCCAGGGGCAGATGAACATGTGCAGATACAAAGGAGTTCTTCCTTTCTTCTGAGTTTTTGCCTAAAATTGAGACCAATTCTAAAACCTCTGGGGACCATTCAAGGTGGAATTTTCAGGCCAATGCTGAGCGCTCTTAATTCTGATCCCGCTGAGCCAATGGTAAAACTCATATGAGATCATGGGCGCAGAGTAAGGCCAAGGATGTGGGCTTGTGAAAAATCCCACCTGAAGGCTTGAATTTTGAGGCTGGTTGAGCATCAGACACTTCTGCTGGCTTCAGCTGGAGGAGCGGTGCTTAGTCCTTCAGACAGCAGCATCAAGCTGTACCAGTTCAGCACTCAGAGACTGGAACTGGCGAAAGCCAGTGTCCACTTTGGAAACTGTGGGCCTCAAGCTCTATGCCTCAGTTCCCCTAGCTATAAAATGGACTTTCTAAAACCTGCTGAGCTCTAGAGCAGAGAGGTTGTAAGCGTCACACTGGACAGAGCACTGGAGGAGAACTCAGGAAGCATGATATCCACTACCCTTAGGCAAATCACCAAGTCCCTGTGCCTTAGTTTCCCCTCCCATCCTTTGTGTTGCCTATTATGATTCAGGGCAGAGGCTCGCTCTTCCTGCTTATAGAGAGTCTAGCAGGGTGAGGCCTGAACTCAGCGGAGGCCTCAAGGCACTGCTGTACCATATCACTTAGACCAAATGCTGTGGGACTCACCCATGACTTATTTCCCAAACCAGGCATGGAGAGTGCACAGCCTAAGAATCCAACCCTGTAAACATTTATCGGTGGGTTAGTACACCCCCAAGTGCCAACAGAGCCAACAGCACTGCTTGACCTGCCTGAGATGGATCAGTCCACAGGTGGTTGTTTCTAGTCCACTTCTCTCTTCCAATTTCTTTTCATGACTTCATCAGAGGTTACAGTATAAATTGGTGGGCCCGGAATCCTCCTAATTGGGTGGGACATCTTCCCGCATGGGTGGGCCCCCCTCCTGCACCCCAGCTCCTGCCCCCAAACACCAGCCCCCCAACTGCCTTCCCCTACCCCAGCTACTACCTTAGGCCCCTGTCTGGTTGCTGGTCCCCCAACCCCCTGCCATGCTGCGCCCTATTCCCCCGCTGCCCTGGGCTGACCCCCCCCCGCACCCTTTCGCTGTCTGGCCGGCTCACCTGCCCCTGAACCCACGCCCCAGGTTCCCCTTACCTGCTTCAGGGCAGAGTAGCTGGGGCCCCATCCATGGCCTGGCCTGAGGCTCTGACCCTGAGCTGGCTCTCACTGAGCATGCTCAGAGGTTCTGAGCATGCCCAGTGAGAGCCAGTCCAGGGAGGGACATTTAAAATCTCCCCCCTCCCTGTCACCTGGAATGCAATTCTGGGACCTGCTATTTTTAGGGGCTCCATGTTTGGGGGGGCCCTAAAAATAGAAAATGGAACCAGAATGCACTGTTCTGGTTCCATTTTCTATTTTTAGGGGCCCTGGAATGCAGAGCCCCTAAAAACAGTGGGCCCCAGAATGGCGTTCCACTGCATTCCGCCTTATTTTAATCCCTGGACTTCATCCCTCCCTCCTAGCCGCGGTTCTGCCAACACTGGAGGGCGGTGCCATCATAGGTGGCCCTCTCCTTGCCTGCCAGATGTCCAGCCCCTGGGGAGGAGATGGTGGTAATTAAAAGCTTCCAGCAGACAAGATCAGAGAGAAAAACAGAAAGCTTCCTTTCCCCTAAAACACTCAAGGCTCCCCTGACCCTTCACCCTCTCTAGGACAGGAGAGGCCTCTGACTTCATAAAAGGCTCATTAATACTTGCCCAACCCCGCCCCTTTCTGTCCCTATAGGATTTCAGCAGTCTAATTAAAATAAAAGCCAGGAGCACAGGGTTCATGTCTGGCTGACGCAGCCTGAGTAGAGTGCTCGGTGCTTGCTGACGGATGGCGCACTGGGCCCCTAGCAGCAAGCAGGGTCCGGGTGGATTGTCCTAGGAAGAGCCGCTCTGCCTCTTGCATTTCCTAATATTGTTTTTGTAATTTATCCCAGAACCACAGCTGCACAATGGGAGTGAAAATTACCTCTGATCCTGCTGCCAGAACAGTTATTTTGGAGGAGATAGGAGACTGTAATTTGAACAGAACTTCAAAGGAGCCAGGGAAGAGGAGAGAGGGAGAACTTCCGCTCGTTCATCTTGGGTTTTGCTTTTGCATCTCTGGCCACTGGATGTCTATCAGTGAAGGAAAACTGAGACCCCTAGATAACTGAGGGCTCTGCCCAGGTCCACTGACTCTCTCAGAGACAGACACAGAATTACCTCCCACTCCACCTAGCCATCAAGAACTGCTGGAGATGGAAGAATCAACAGGCCAGGCCAGGTGGGAGTTCCTGGATGTTCAAGAGCCAGGGATGGTAGCCTCGCCCTTTGGGAAAGGTGGTGTCACAGAATCAGGCATCACACATGGGTCAGTCATTCCAGCGAGGGTTGGTGGGAGACACAAGGCAGCTGCTGGTGAAAGAGTTGGAAGTAGCAAGCGCTGGCCTGAGCTGCTGTGAGTGTGCAGCCATTTCTAGGCTCTCACTCAAGCCATGCTAGCTCACTGGTGAGCTGTGTGGCCCATGGTAGCTGATGTGTGGGACAAGAACCAAGCAGGGTCACAAGGAAGAAGGATCCTGGATCATGGGCTCCACACTGAGCCCAGTGGGCTGCACATCAGACTCTTAGCCCCATGAGCCTGCAGCGCTGGCCCAACCACAGGTGGTTTAATTGCAGTGCAGATGGCCCCTAAATGCCTTGCCCAGGGCCACATGGCACCTGTGCAGAGCTGGGAGTAGCCCAAGTCCCAGGCTAGCTTCCAGACCTGAGGGCCAGCGATCCTCTCTGCTATGGGATGAGGTGATTGCTGGGTCCCTGCAGGAATCCAAACTGTTTCATCGTTTGCCTCTTGCATTCAGAAGGTCTCCCTCCGAGCAGAAGCTAAAGTGTAATGGAGTCCTTTGGATTTGTGGAGGGCAGCCACATGTGGAGACCTTCTGGGCAAAACTTCCAGGGCTGCATGGGACAGGAGTTGCAGCGCCTGCTCTCACCATGGTCTGAGCACTGCTAATGGTGAGATATGACAGTCCAAGGCTGTTTCCTCATTGGATTAAGGCACAATGCGGCAGCAGCCCCTTGCACTATGCCTGGAAAAGATGCAGACGCTCTTGGAGGCAAAGGAGGCCACTGGTCCTGCCCTTCTCTAGGCCTGGCCCATATAGATGTAGGCCAAGCCTCTGGCCTGCAATGTAACAAAGCTCCATGTGCAGTGGAAACAGGAGGGAGTTGAGACCTGCTTCCATTCATCACAAGTGGTGGGGGAGCTGCTTTTCTGGAGAATGTTCCTCCTACTCCAGCCCACGGTGGGAGCGAATCTTGGGAAGGTATGAGCATGGCCATGCAGCTGGAGACTGTCGGACACCTCCCTATACACTCACAGGACCTTCCAGAGAACTTAAGGGGCCTGGGGCAGATTTGATGTGTGCTCCCCCCTGCCTCACTTGTCCATACATACAACTCATACTACCTCTGCCCTCCCGCAGGTCTCTTCCAATCTCAGCTCACTCTGGCCACCAACCCAATTACCAGGCCCCACGTGGTTTACCCAGCTCCAATGTTCCCTGAGACATATAGAGTCAGAAGCTGAGGCAGGGGCCAGGGCAGGGGGCCCCCTCTTTGGTGGGGCTTGGGGCAAGTTGCCCCTCTGCCCCCTCCTACTCCCTGTGGCCGTGTACACTCTAGAGAAAAGACAGCCATGCATCCCTGGTGCAATAGGTTGCTCAAGTGCCTGCCTGAGCCTCCTCCTCTGTCTGTCTAATGCTCACTGGTACCTGCTGATACCCTCACAGCAGGAAAGCCAAGCCCTGGAAAGGGGGGGTGATTTGCAGGAGCAGCCACAGGGAGTGATGGCTGGTCAGTAGCGTTTGCAGAACAGACGGATGAGCTCAGCCTGTCATAGCAGGCTGGTGAGAATCATCCGTCTGGCACTAGTCTGTCCTTTGGCTGTAACCTCACCCAAGAACACATGGTCAGAATTGGTCTGGAGACTGAACTAGAGGTGTGTTGTCCTGGCTGAGCCTGATGTGTCAATGGAGGGAGAGTGGAGCAAAGACTGCCCATCCAGTCACAGGACTGCTGCTTAATGGAAAGTCAATTCACCTTTTACAGCCTGACAGTCACCTTAAACAAAGAGACGTCCAGCAGTTAGACCCTGCCGCTGGCTGAAGGGCTGCACTGGCCCATGAAGTGTCTGCCATAATTCACAGCAAGGAAGAGTCCTAGCGATCTGGCCCTTTAGTCCTCTCTCCTGTGCAATGCTGACTCACCTACAAACACCAACACAGCATGCAGGATCTACGGCAAGATCCAGCGCTGATGGGGTTAACACCATTTGTTTACATAGTTTATTATTAAAGAGTCACTGGCTGCTAAGGTAAAAATAATACTGTGTAAAGTGTCCCTCTGGGGCACAGTGATGATACAATTAAGAACAAGCAAGGAGACTGCAACAGGGTTATATTTTCCCTGCTCCAATTTGCATCCGCAGCTATTCCAAGCCAGTGTCCTATGCTAACTTCAGTTTTTTACCCTTCACTCCTTAGCAAAGTTAACTTCTCTCTGAAAGTTCAGGTACTGAAGAGACCCAAGTGGTAGCAAATGCACCGAAAAAATCTGAGTTTGAAATATCTAGTAGAAATGAAAGCATGGCGATTTTAAGAGTTTCCCAATCCATTGCACCGATCACATGCTGATCTTGCCTGTGAGTTTCCTCAGCTTGAACTGCCTCGCCACTGAGAGCTGGCTGCCACCCTCACTAGGACTGACTCTGCCTGCAACAGAGCTATGGTGTATTGAACACCAAGGGACATATTGACAAGTGTTCAGTATCTGCAGCAGGGACCAGAGGTTCAAGAATGCCCAACACCCTGATGCCCTACTTTGTGGCATTTATGGCTGGATTAACAGCACCTCAACAACCCCCAGTCAATACTCCTGTTAGAAAAGTCTGATCTAGCACGCAGACCCAGCAGGAATCTCCCCAGGAGCTGAGGAGGAATCCTTCCCACCAGTTTGTGGGAACAATTTGCCTGCAGTTCTGTGCCATTTCTCCTGCCAAGAGACTGGCAGGTGAAGAAGCAGAGTGGCAAAGCAGTCAGATTCACAACTGTCCGTGCTTCTCTCTAGTCCGCCCCCACCCCCCAAGCACCTGGGCAGACTGGAGAACAAAGAGCCCCCATGAACAGGCTGGTGCAGACTGGCAAGGCAGAGTGCAGCCTCTCACCTGCCCTCTGAAGGGAACAGAAACAGCTTGGCTGCAAGGTGGAGGTGGGATTCACCCCCCCCCCCAGTGATTGGTGAGTCAGGGATATTGAAAATATCCCATGGACATTACTAGTCATGGAATAAAAAAACAATAAAGTCGCTCAGCTTGCCCCCCCCCCCAGCCCCACAAGGGGGCAGTCACTTGCAAGCTCATATGCTGTTGGTTGTGCTCCACACCCATTGCCACCAAGGCTGGGTTAGCCATCATGCCAGCTGAAGGAGCCAAGGTGACAGATCCCAGGTGGGCACATATGAATTTCTCAAAGGAGATCCACCTCCATCACTCCCCAGCCAAAGAGCCCTTGAGAGCCAGGCAGGAGCCAGTTGCATCCTCTGCTGTTCCTAATTGAGTGTGTAACACAACATAGCAGTTGCTCAAAGGGCTACAGCCAGAGAGACTGATCCAAGGAGACGCGGCTCTGAGAACTTGTCTGGATGCTGTACTAATTTATTTGGGCTCTGTTTGGACTCTGACAGGCCTGGATCAGCCAGTGGTTTTAGTTAACTTTTTGTTACTGTCTGTAAAATCCACTTAACTCCTTCTCTCTGACAGAGCTGAACTCAAAAGAGCTTCATGCTGCTTTAAGGGAACTCTGAGAACTCGCCACTCAGAAACAGCCCTGCCAGACCAACCCTGCCAGCAAAGCCCTGTGCTCACCACAAGCAGCTCTGTGATGCCCAGTCCCTACCACATGTCCTCACTGCAGCGTTTAGCTGGGAAAGCCAAACATACCTGTGGCTTTGCAGGGTGGATGCCCCTTGGTTAAGTTTAGGCTTCCTTGGCTTAGAAACAATCAGACATTTAAGTAAATAGAATTCCTTCTGCAGCCAACTTCCCTTTGCAGCACTGTGTGAGTCTCTCTTACCCCTCCTTTGCTTCTGTCTGTGTCCTGCCTTGCCCCACTCCATCCTTCCTTGCTCTATAAAGGCATTCACCCAGCCTCTTTGGAACTGGATTAGTTTAGCCTAGAGTCGCAAATCAGACAACTTCAAAGACTAACCCACACTGTGATCTGTTTTGCAGAGTGCAGGAATATCAGAGGAAGCACAGATGTCCTTTGGAAGCCTGTAGAGGAGAGGAAGGCAGAACCTCTGGATAAAACCCTCCACACAAGCTTTCATGGAAAGCTCATGCGATAAATAAATCTGTAAGTCTTTAAGTGCCACAAGAGTCCTTGTTTTTTTGCTTTACTAGACTAACATGGCTGCCTCTTTGGAACTCCACACAAGCTGTAGATGTAGCCATGGCAGAGATCTCATCACGGCCTGCCGCAGAACTGCTCTGCCCTAGACAGAGAGAACTCTGCCAGCTGCTCTGGTTGGCCAACCACCATCTAAATTCAAACTGACCAGCCTGATGCCTATCGAGTGACATCCTCCACTCTTGGGCTGGCAGAAGAAATTGGTCCAGTACACCAGCTCGGTAGGGAGGTCCTTAAACCTCTGCGTAGCTAGAGAGGGACGCAGAATTCCTTCTTGAACTCTGGATCCTCAGAGAGGGAAAAATGGGAAGGACTACCTGTTCCAGGGGTACTCAGGAACACAAGGGGGCTGGGAGCTGCCACCAGTGGTCCATGCGGGCCTATTGTAAGTGACACTTCAGACTCTGTGGTGGCTTATGTCAAGCTATTGCAGCAACAGATTTAACGGGAGTGTGATTGGAGAGTACCAGCAGCAAAGGGCAAGCCACCTGGAGGAACAACCTTGATGCATGGCAGCTGATCATGGTTGGGAATCCTGTTGGCTGACTAAGGAAGAGGTGTGGGGAGCAGTGCCCAGCAGTCCCCAGACTGCCCTTCCACTCACTCACTCGTTCTGTGAGCAATGGAGGAATGGATCCGGACAGACTCCCGGAGAGGAAGATCTCTGTACTCTGCCCATAGGACAATGGAGTGTTGGTGCCCAAATCTCTCCATAGCATCCCACCACTGGTAACTGACCTCCTTTCATTGCCACCCAACCCCAGTTCCTCCATCACACCTGTTTCCACCTCAGCCATCCCAGCTGGCAGGCCAGTGGATGAAGTGCACAGTGGTGATGGTGAGAGGGACACACAATTAGTCCCACCAAGTGTCAGCTCAGAAAATTTTGCCTCCCTCTCCCTGCACTGAGCAGGAGTTTGACTCCTCTGAGTTCTTCACTCCCTGAAAGTGGGAGGGAGCAGGTATTTCACACATGGATGAGTTACAGTTCAGCAGTGACCTGGCGGAGGGGACGCTACCCTCAGTTCCCTTCGCCTGGGGCTCCCAGCTGTTCCTGGTTTTGAGATATTACCTCTCTGAAGGAGAGCGTCTCGGATGATTAAATGAGAGTGAACCTCCAGCTTCAGAACACTAATATTTTGACAGAGATTAACAAATCTGGAAGCAATTCCACTCATTGGAAACCTAAGAGAAAACATGTGCTCCAAGGAAGGAAGAGGCGAACAAGACATGTGAAGGGAGGTGAGGCTGGGGACTAGGGGAGGAAAAGTCCTGAATGGACTTCCATTGCTGTCTGCTTTGCGAGGGAAAAGAGTCCTCTGCTTAGAAATGCACCATCCAACTCCTGGATGCAAAATTACTAAAGGACTTGTATTTTGTCATGATGCTCAGTAACTTCTCAGGGGAGGCGAGCTAATGCAATGAACAGCCAGCTTTCCAACATTTATAGCTGCAAGGTGCAAGGAGCCACCTCCTCTTGGGAGTGCCCCAAGTCTTCATAGCAGTCCTGACTATGTAAGACAGCTGAACCTAAATGGGTTGGATGCTCAGAGGTGCCACAAACCCACAGTTCCTACCATCATCAGAGAGGAACCAGCTAACACAGGACACTCTGACTGAGTGGCCTGAATTTTGAGGACCATGTCTGAAACATATGTGCTAAGTGTACATTGGTAAATCATGATTCTAACAGCTACTGTGTCCCCCAAACTCCAGCGCCTTGTCTCCTCCTCTCAAGGGACCTTCTCATGCAGTTCTCTCAATTCAGAGAGATTCCTTATTGGTGGGATGTGGCCCATGCTTCATGGTATTCCATGCAAGTGGCAGGAACAGAGATTGGCGCAAGCAGTTGCTGCTCATCTGCAACCGCTGCCAAATAGTGGCCCTAATAAAGATGGGGTTCGAGCCATGATGCCCAGCTGCATCCTGTGATGACAGGGTCATTGCAACGTGTATATACCTAGCAAAATGTCAGCAAGGCTGGTGCTGGGAGACGGCTGCACAGGGAAGCAGCCACCTTCTCCCAGTGGTGGGCACAGAGTGGCCTTCCAGGAGGAGGATATTTTAGTACAAATTTCATCATGTGCTGTAAATTCTACCCAGCTCAAATTTGTGATGCTTAGATTGAGTAAAATGGGGGTCAAGGGACAGAAGATGGGTGGGAGGATGCAACAGAAGCAAGCTGGTCCACACTAAAGACTGCAGGCACTATATGGCTGCTGCCACTTGGGGTTGCCCAGCTGTTCTCTCCTAGATGTATAGAAAGAGGCAGTGTTGTCTAGAGCAGTGGTTCCCAACTTTTTTTCTGCTGTGGCACACCTTGATACCTTCAAATTTTTCAAGGCACACCAACATTAAAAAGCTCATGAATATTCATGAACCATGGCACAGTGTTTCAGAAATGCTCCTGTGTGGGGTAGTAGGGGTAGCAGAGCAGGGGTGCCAAAACATGGGAGGTCGTGTGTGGTGGGAGGGGAGTGTGGGGAGTAGCGCAGGGCAGGGGTGGAAAAGAGGACAAGGGGAGCACTGTGGGGAACAGCACAAGGGTGGCGAGAGAGGAGAGGGGAAGGGACAACAGGAGTGGCTTTGGTGGGGGGTGGCAGGGGGAACCTGGGGAGTGGGAAGGCAGGGCAGGGGAGCATGGCGCAGCATCCACTTCTCCCTTCTCCACAGTGCCTCCCTGCCACCCAGGGCAAATCCTCACCCCACTGCTGCTCCCTCCTACCCCAGTGGGTCCTGTCCTCCCTTCCCCCAGCCCCCTTCTGCCTGTGATGGACCCTCCCATTGCTGCAGGGGCCAGAACTAGGCCTCCAGACCCTAGCTATGCCGCGTCCCCCCCCCCCCCAGCCAGGCCAGCTCCCAGCTACACACCCCCAGCTACACACCCTCTGCTACACAGCCACTCCCACACACACCTGCCGCACACAACCCCCAGCAGCCCTCCCCCCAAAGCCCTTACCTGGGCTGTTTGCAGGCTGCCTGACACAGGCTGCTCCGCCCTCCAGGGGGAGATTCACACTCCCGGCCTCCCACAGCTCTCTGCTGGCTGGGCCTAAGGTGGAGCCACCGGCACAGCGTTCAGGCTGCTCCTGCTATTTTTAGAAGGACCCCTGGAACTCCGTGTTCCGGTGCCTTCCTCTATTTTTAGGGGGCCAGAAGGCTGCCTGCCTAAAAATGGGGGGCCCCAGAACTGTGTTCTGGCGCCTTCCCCCTCACTTTAACCCCTGCCTTTTCCCAGCCTGGCACAGCCCCGGTGGCTGAGCTGAGCAGGGAGGGAAGTTTAACTCCAGCTCTCAGGGATGCTCACAGCACACT
>ML681978.1:4578541-4645319 GCA_007922195.1 Podocnemis expansa
CTGACCCCTGTCCCTGCCCCTCCTCCCCAAATCTCAGTCAGTGCTGGTAGCCCTGTCTGCTGAAAAAAGTGGCTGCTGCCTGAAAATTGTGTCTTCCATGGCTGAAGTGTTGGTTGTGTGTGTGTATGTGTGTTTCTAGGTATGGAGCAGAAAGAAGCTGCCCTGAGTGACTCCTCTATGCAGCATGAGTCCTCAAGCACACCCTGGAAAGAAGCCACTCAGAGTGGTACCTCTCTACAGCATAGCTGGGGCAAGGGTCCCCAGGCATGCCATGGAAAGAAGCTATTGCAGGTCCGGGCGGCTTCTTTCCATGGCATGCCTCAGAACCATGGAGTGCCTGGGGTACCGCTTCTTGCTTTTCTGGGGCAGGAGTGGCACTTTTGGCAGAGGGTGCCGGGTACTGCTCCAAATCATTTATTGTGCCACTGCTGGCACGCTTGTCATGGGTTGCTGACCCCTGAGATACCATGACAATGGACATGGAATGCAAATCTCAACAGAATGGAACGTTATTGAGGGTAAATTATGTTTCATACTCCAGAGAGGTACTCACTAGCCATTGTTTGGCCCAAGCCATCACCCAAGATTTGCATAAAACCTTCCTTGGCTACACAGGAGATGTGGAGATGGTACTTTTGATTTTTGAGCATTTCTTTGTGAGCGATGAGACCCCTGGAGAGTTCCAAGGGATCCAATTCTCTGTGCAAGCCTGAGGCATAGGGCTAGATTCACGAAAACCTTCTAGGAACAGAGTTGCAAACTTCCAGCCCTTCAGCTTCTAGTTCCAGCCAGGAATTAACGTGGGGGGGGGGGCGGGGGGAGTGATGTGAGAAGCCTTTATCTGGACATTTGTACCATCACTAATGGTTTGGTTCCAGTCCTGGGCCAAAGGGCCAATCAACACACTTCTCCCGAACATTGCACTTCTGGGCGCTGCCAGGAAAAGCTGTGCAAATATGCAGCAGGGGAGATGTGTTCCTGCAACATTTCCTATCCCAGCCCAGTTCTTGGAAACCCAACAAGCCTGGCGTGTCATAGACAGTCTGGCTTTTCAGTGTCTTTGCCGAAGCAAACCTCTCCAGCTTTTGCCCAGGGTTGGAAGCAGTACCACACTAAAGAGTGATCCTTTTCATGGGGGGCTGTCCACAGGTCTCATCTCCTTGAACTGAGACAGGTGACATGGCCTAGTGGCCTGAACACAGGGCTGGGAGCCAGGAACTTCAGGTTCTGAAGCAAACTCCTTGGGAAAGTCACATCAGCAACTGATGCCTCAGGTCCCCTTCTATCAAATGTGGATCATGGCTGATGGACGTTGTTGCCAAGTCAGGACCAGTGGAGGGTCAACAGAAATCAGGGACTAGCTAGGGTCAGTGGGCGTTAGAATGTGAACAGCAGTTTTTCAACCCAGGCACCAGCTGGGGCCCATCAGGACAGCTGCAGGGGATGGAGGGGCAAGTCCTTGGCGGCTCCGTTTGTTTGCTCTGATGTAGAGGGCGGAGCTCATCCCATGCAGGCTAGCAGCTCTATGCTTGTGTGGAGTTTAACAGGATTCCATGGGAGTTTGCAGAGGGAGTTCTCTGCCACATATCATTTCAGCTCTGAATAATGAACAATAACACTGTTGTTTCCGCAGGAAGTGGGGAGGGGAGGCTGGCCCCAGGCCAGGCTGGGCCCTGCTCATCACACCACCTGCCAGCTCTGTTGCTGGAGCTGGGTAGATGGGACTGAGCAAGACGAATGTTCCCTTTCCATTTTAGAGGTGGTGGGGCAGCCTGGCCCACTAGTTAGGGTACTGAACTAGGTCTTATTCCCAGAACTGCCAGCTGGCCCTGGGCAAGTCACTCCACCACCTGCACCTGTTTCACCTCCCACCTTTTACAGATTTAAACAGTAAGGCGTTTGGGCCGGGACTGTCCATACTGGGTTTCTGTACAGCACCTAGCACAATGGGACCTCAGGTTCTGGGGTGGGAGAAGGATCTCTGTCACCATTGTGATAGCAAAAAGGTCAGTTGACAAAGAATTAAGGGGTGGATGTCGACAGTGCTGCAGACTGTGCCATTAGCCAGGCAGTGCTAGCTGATGGGGAGCTCCTGCTCACACACAGAGAATCAAAGTCCCCCACAGTTTGCGTCCCCAAGCGATAGGGACAGGGAGTGGCTCCATTCCTGCTTGTTCTCCAAGTAGTGGGAGGACACCAAGGTTGGTTCTCTTCATTGTGACTCTCTCTTCATGTCTGCATTGCAGTGACACATTGAACAGGTCTAGGCAAGTGATTTACTGTTTTCTGCCTGGAGGGGATAAGTCATGGCCCCAGACACAGCTTCAGATCACTTTGATTCCTGCTCCACCTAACCCTGGCTCCTGCTTCTTTACTTCATCCCCCCACCCCAGCTTACATGAAGCTGCACTCTGATCCTATGTGCTCTAAACTAGCTTCACTCCTGTCTCATTCCAGCCACTCCCGCATATCCAGCTACATGTGTATATTCAACTGGGGTGGGGTGGTCAGGCCTAGTGAGTAGTGCAGGAACTGATTGTCAGGATCCAAAGCTGGGAATCAGCCCCAAGTCAGTATGGCAGTAGGGCTGGGGATAATCAGACACAGAAATGACTGCAGCCATGGGGTATAATCACTGGGCAGAATTTGTTTGGACAAAATTGGTTGAAAAAAATCCAGATTTGCTGAACTAGATGGTGGCCCTGGGAGAGGGTCCATCTTGCTTCATTTTCCCTTTTACAAACAAAACTGAATGGATGGGATGGGGGTTTTACTATCAATTAACTTACCTTGCGAACCAAAAGTTGTTTTGGCCCAAAACCACAACTCTTGTTTGACTCAAAAAAAACTGGGTCAGACTAGTTGAAGCCTGGGTCAGAACCTCCCACTCAGCTGAAGGTTTTTGGTTTGTTAAAAGCTGAGCGTTTGATTTTTTATTTTTTCACAGTTCGGGCCGGGAAAGTTTGGGAAATCTTGAAAAGTCTGGGCCAGGAAATCCGTTTCCCACCCAGCTCTACTTCAGATCATACCAAGCTGCCACAGCACCTCAGCCTGACTCCAGTCACACGGCAGAGCAGAGCTCTGGATTCCTGGCTCTAAGGGCCTGCCCTTGTGGAACTGACCTGCATCTTTGCAGCATGCCAACTGGCTGCCTCTGGGGTTTGTAATTTCCATGCACAGGTGACAGCTTTTAACATGAGAAGTTAGTGCTTTGGGCCTGACTGATGGGCTCTGAGGAAGAGATTGGCATGGGAAGAGCTTGCTTTAGGGGGTCTCATGGGGGTGCTCCCCGTGTCATCAACCCTTGGCACTGCTATTGCTATTGGTTTTGGTGCCAATGTCTCACAACAAAGAACTCCTCCTTATTAGAACTGGCTAAGAAGACCAGAGCAAAAAATAACTAATGTCACAACTGGACTCTGATCTACATGCAACTACATGCTGGAGTGCTACAATAGCACTCTGAGGCCCCAACATGCCAGGTGCTGTACAAGTGCCTAGCAAGGGTACATGTCCCGAAGACTTTATGGGCTAACAAGTCAAGACAAAGGGTGTGGCGGAACTCCCTCCATCCCACCCCCAGGAAAGTTTTGAAACAATTTTGATTGTTTCATTAGAATACTGACCAAGCCAAAGGTTCTGCAGCAATGTCTCTCCTAGAAAATATTTGTTTGTTCAAAAATGATTTTATGGCCAAAAAGAACATTGTTAGCAAGACTCTGACCAGCCCAAGAGGCTGGAAACCAAAGCTCAGAGAGATGAAGCCAGTTGGCCAAGGCCTGGGAACTCAAGCTCAGAGAAACAAACCCTGTTGGCCCACAAGTTGTCATCAGAGCCTCAAACCCAGGTCACCACTGTGACAACTTCCTTCCAGTTGTACACAGATACCCAATTTGTATCATGCACAAACACTGCAGCAGTGAGAACAGTAATTGCATGCCTGGCTGTAAAGCATACAGGAAAATGTTTGTTTTTCTGAACTAGACTAACTTAGTTGCCCCTTTGGAACTACAAAAATTAGAATGGGCACTCATGGTTGATGGCTAGGTGCCAGCAAGAGGAGCCCAGGCAGGAGCATGGACAAGCCTGAGTGGGCCACATGGCACTATGTTCCTATTGCTGGATCTCCCACTGCGTCTCTCCATGCAGTATTTGCCTCTGTCCATGGCAGAGTTGGAGTGAGGGAGAGCAGGGAAAAACAAGGCCTACGATGACAGCGGAGAAAAGAGTGAGGACGCCAACAAGATGAAGAGCAGGGCAGGGACTGAACATTAGGACCAAGGCTGACAGGATAGGGACAGCGAAACTGTGTGCATGCTGGGTAGGAGATAAGGACTAAGCCAAGGAGGCAGCAGCAGGTCATGTGAAAGCTGCCGACTAGCTTTCACACGTCAGTGTGACCCTGCTGTAACAGTGATTTTTCCACCCACTAGCCCCAGTGCTGATAAGGCAGGAAGGGAGAGCCAGCAGCACTGCTGATCCAGCGTGAAAGTGCGTCCGTGCTCCCATTTCTCCAACCGGAAGGAGCAACATGTGTTTGTGGGTAGCTTAGGGCTGCTGCCTTTTGCACCTGCTGCTGACTCCTCGAGCGATGCACAAGTGCCTGAGTGTGGACACAGGCCTGGAAGAGGGTGGTGTGCATGAGAGTCCCATTTCTAGTCCAATAGCAGTGTGGGTGCGTTGGAAGACAGAGTGTCCCCAGGTGTGAGGACAGCGCTCCTGGGTATGTCCACACGTATCTTTTAAATTGAAATAACACTGGTTATTTCGATTTAAAAAAGATTAGGTCCCCATGACATTTTCTTGTTTAGAAATGACAAGCTCCGTCATTTTGAAACAAGAGACATTATTTCAAAATAGCTTAAACCTCCTTTAATTCAAAATGGCTGTTATTTCAAAACGGTTATTTCAAAATAACACTTTTACCCTTCTCCTTCCCAGGGTGCCTTCCTTTTTGTATATATTGGGTGGAGGCATGGCCCAGTGAGGGGCCATGTTGCCACATCTCCCCGGTGCCCCCTCCTGATTCAGACTAGCAAGTCCTGTGTGTGGACTTGCTATTTTGATTTGAGGTTTTTGCTTATTGCGATTTAAGTTAATTCAAATTAAGGGTTTTATTTCAAATTAACTTATTTCAATTTAACTTAAATCGAAATAAGCATGTACATGTGGACATAGCCTCTGTGATCCATGGTTCTGCAGAGCCATGTAATCTTTGCTAGAACCACCCCACAGAGACGGGGCAGCATCTTGTCCCTGTTGAGACATATGAAACCATTTGGTGGATGTGTCTTTTGCAGTCTTAGTGGGCTTTGAAACATGGGAAGTTGGCACTAGAAGCAGAGATGGTGCAAAGCTTAGGGATGGATTACAGACATTCATTACTGTGGGTGATTACAGTTCAGCTACAGAACTCCTACACAGGATTCAGTCCAGTGATGGATGTGCTGCCATGCTCCAAGCTGCACCTGTCCAGTGGAGAACAGGGGCATCGCTGGCGCTGGGCGCTCCAGGGCACGTGCCTCGAACCCCAGTGCCAGTGCCCCGGATCTCCGGTCCAATCGGGCCAGAGATCTGGGGCCCAGCTGCCGGCAGCCACAGCAGCCCGGTCACTGGCTGGGGATCTGGGGCCCAGCTGCCCGTGGCAGCGCGGTGGTGCCTGTCCCTGTCCTCAGCCAGGGGGCAGGGCCTGCGGGCCGGGGGTGGGGCCTGGGCCAGTGCCCTGGGTCCCTCCCTCAGCCAGCAACGCCTCTGGCGGAGAAGCCATTCAGTGCCATGACCCCTGTACCTGTATCACCCCCCAGTTTAAGACAGAGTTGATGAGCACAGACTAGGCACCTTTGAGTCATCCTGTCCCCACGAAAGAAGCAAGCCCCAGGCAGCTGAGGTTTTGCAGCAGGAGTCTCAAAGCTTGTCCTCCCCATTGATCTGGGCTCCTTCCATCTGGATTACAGGAGCACCTGACAGATAAGAACAAAGAGGGAAGCCAGCAGGAGCACCAGATGCCCTCTGAACATAGGCAGTTCCCCTTGAAGTTTTTATAGAGTGTTTGCTAAGGCCTTGGGAGAGTTGGAAGAAGGGGGAGAGATCAGAGAGGAGTGGGAAGGTGTCTGGACAGAACCTGGGCCAGCCCTTTGGCTGCTCTGGTAGATAAGCAAGAGCTGGCTGTCTGACTCTGAGCAATGGGGTTGACCTTTATTCCTTAGATAACAGCACACACCTATCTGGGTCTCTCCCATCACACCCACCCACCATCAAAGGAAACGTGCAGAGTGTCAGCCCAGAACACCTTTCCTGGGGGCAGATTTCTGAGCAGCAGCTGCCAACCGGCATCCAGCCCAGCCCAGGTTAGCCAGGGGTGTCATTACCCTTGGAATGAGGCCTCTCAGGCACATCCTGGACAACGTCACCATAGCCCACCCCTTCCCCCCAAGCTGTTGCCTCCCCTTGACTATGTCACAGTAGGACATCCCGCCCAGAGCCTCTTCTCACCTGTTCCCCACAAGGCTGCTGGGAACAGGTTACTCTAGCTGCTCAGGCCATGCTGTTTTTAGACCTTTGCACCAGGCAGGCCCATTTACTCACTGCCTGTTCATGGCAAAGTTGTCTTTTCCCATTTTGCACCAGAACAAGGTACTGCTGACCTGCAGCCCCAGCCCTTCCCACTTCCCTGCTAGCCTTATTCTTTGTTCCACCCTGTCACAGGATACAGTAGCCAGGCTGGGCTAGCACCTTGCTGACTTAAGAGGAAAGGGGAGCAAGCTGGAGGGAGGACCAGCTATGGGGGCTGAGAGGTGAATAAAAGCTCCCAGTGAGGAGCTAATGGGGACTACAGAGGGAGTGAGGAGGAACAGCCAGCCAAGGGGAAGCTGCCTACAGCCAGGGTCAAGCTGACCTGCCCTGACATGGGCTGAGCTGGTGGAGCTCCTGTGAACCTGTAAGCCTGTAACGCTGTATATAGCTGGTGGTGGGGTTGTAACCACAACAAAAGAGCACTGGTGACCTGGAAGCTGGAAGTCTGTGTTTGCCTGGTGAGCCCCAAGGGGCAGCCGAGGAGGAAAGGTGGTGAGGCCCAGGGACACACCCCCTGGGTGGAACAACCAGCCAACATTTCCATTCAAAGCCCTCTTCCAAGTTCAATCTTGTCAGCCATGAGCCACTAAGAGAACAAGCCTTTGCTCAAAAAGAGCAGAACTATCCACTGCCTTCCAACCCAGCCACCTTCCTGACCATTGGGACGGCAACAGGAACCACACTGTGATGTGGCTTTGTTTCCTAGACAAGCAGCCTACAAAAATCAAGAGGACTATTGTTCTGCAGAGTTGGTTAGGAACTACATCAGCAAATGAAGAGAATCTCTTTCCAGCACTGGGTGCCCAGCGTGATTACAGAGCACGTCACCTGCTGAAGAGTAGAGTAGGTTGGCAGTGTACCTATCCAAGATGACCAGCCCTTTGGGGCTGGGACTGGCTGGGTTTCTCTCAAAGCTGTACAGCTCCAGCAACATGCTGTCAGTGCTCAGTAAATACAGTGTCTTGCTGATTAAGTTCACTTGTTCCTCTCCAAGTGCCAGTGCTCCCAATGATTCCCAGTGAATAGCTGGGTTCCAAGTCACAAACCCCATTCTCCCTGTTGCTCTTCCTACCCATCCTTCCCTCTATTTATTGCCCTCTCCACATGCTCCCATTCCATCACATTTTAGTTACCATGGAGGAGTTTCTCAGTGAAGCAGGCGGCACAGGCATTGTGCATTGCTTACCAAAAGGAAAGGAGCCAGGAACCAGTCAGCATGAGGCAGGGTTGTTTTAGGCACTGCCTGACAGCCACGAGGCAGCTGTGAAGTCACGTCAGCACTGCTCATTTATTCATGAGTCTGCCATCCCCTCCCAGGAGGCCCAGCTCCTAGTCACAGTGAAGGCTCCTATCCTTTCACACTGTGCCCAGCATGTCACTACCTGGCACCCTGGGCAGCCCTTTGAACCTGTGCAAACCTAGCATGGAGCAGCCCCAGATCCAAAGCACCTTCCCCTCCCTTTGTACAGCTCAAGGTGACTACCCAGGACACAGCAGACTAGGCGTCATGAGCCTGATTTCTAGCGTTTCTCCCCTTGCCAGAGAACCACCGTTGCAATCCAGCAGCTGCCCCCTCTGCTGTTTCCATGCCCCAGCGTCACCGACCCTTCAGGCAAACCCCTGCTGGATTAACAGTGGGTAGAAAGGGCCTCTGCCCCAGAGCTCTCCCACCTGCAGTGAGTCACTGCCAACCATGTGGCTTATGCCCTGAAACAGAGGCACTGAAGTCTGTGGCAAGGGGAAGGTGATGGCTTCATTGAGCCCCTGAGGAGCCCAGGCAGCCAAGCAATTGCAGGCTAATTAAACCCACATTAAGCAGATGAAAGACTCACTCTCACTTCCTCAATTAAGCAGAAATGCAAATCCAAGTGAGCAGTAATTGGAGTCAGATGCTGTCATTAAGCAGCACACATTGCCTCTATTGTCTGAGCACAGAGCAGGGCGCCGCAGGGAAGGCTGCCTGGGCCCTACTGTTTGGGAAATGACAGGCAGCGCAGTGAGCCCCCAGAAGGGAAGGTTACAATAGGGAGGTCGGTCAGGCTAGACGAGGGCTGCAGAAGGCCCACCAAGCAGCATCCCACACATGTGCTTGAGCCTGCTGTGCTTCCATCCCCTTCACACAGCCCAAGTTGCTGGCACAGTAGCCCAACACAACCCAGGGAGTGCCTGGCCAGTCAGGATTGGTTCCCGGACCCAGGTTGGTTCCAAGCCAGCTGTCCATCCAGTGGCAGGCTCAACGTACCTGATCTACATCCCACCCTCTACTCCCAGAGACACCACTCTGAGCACAGGAGCTTCTGGCTGGCTGTTCTGGGGGGCTGCCAGCCATGCTGGAGAATAGAGATTCCAGGATGGGAGGCATCACCCAGCTCGCACCAGGAGGAAGCAGTGAGCCCCAGTCTACACTTCAGCAGTGGGGTCCTGGCTGTTCAAGGTCCCTTCTTCTTAGCCTAGCTCTCTTCCAGCTTGCGGCTCAGGCCTGGCTTTCCATGTGACATGGGGCCATTTGCAGTGCAGCAGCAGGTCACTGTCATGATGTGGCCTGGCTGGCATCTACCAAACTTACCACAGGGTGGGGAATGTCTGCAGAGGAGCAGCCTTTGGTTAATGGACTCCTTAATGGAAGAGCTAAAATTGAAACAAACCATGAACCCCAGCAGTTCACCTCCTTTTTCTTCTGCTTATTTCTTAGACTTCAGGGGAGCCTGATGCCTCAGAAATGGCTTGAAAAGGAGGGCTGGGGGTGGACGACTAGATCTTCCACTGACAGCTGCATCAAGAGCACTGTGTCTTATTTCCATCATCTAAACGGAAAACATGGCAGGAGCTAGTGACCAAAGCCTCTCTCCCCTCTGCCTGGGTGAGAGTTTTTTCATGCTGGGGGCATGGTTGCCTTTTTATACTGGACTGGACTGACAAGCATGCCATCCTGTCCCCACCCCGCCCTCCATAGTGCCCTGTGAGCATGGCTGAGGGGAGGTTTCCCTTTCTCACCCAAGCAGTGACTTTCAGGCTTGTCATGGGAAGGGAAGACAATGTTGAATACCGTTGAGCTGGGAATGGAGGTTCAATGGTGAGGTTGGTGTGTGTGAAAGCAGACACCTACCCCAGCAGAGAACTGGACTTACCCAACATCCGACTTTGGCAGAGGTTGACTGGGGAGTGAAACAATTTCCGGTCTCTGCAGCAGATGAGACCCCGCTGGCTCTTACTGCGTCTAAGACCAAATGCTGTGAACAGCACCTCTGCTGGAAAGAATAAAACTGTCCTGTACTACCTGTCTGCTTGGGGAAGCTGTATGAGGGACAGAGAAATGACAAATGCTCAGAGAGCCAGTGATTGCTCCCTGTACACAGCTGGTCAGCTTGGCTATGCCCCAGTGGTGGAAGCCACGGTGGTCGCTGCCTTACTGAATCCCTAGTGGGAAGAGAAGGGGGCACCTAGGTTGAAGAATTGTTTCTTGCCACAACAGTGGTAGAACACAGCAGCTGTTTATTTACAAAGAGTAAACAAGCCAGGCAGGGGCACCCGCAGTGGGAATTATTAACAGGACACTGTTAACCATCACTCATGGCACCACCCGACCTCTCCATCAGTGCAGACAAACCCACAGTAGAGCAGCCAGGCAGTGCAGCCCCCTTGCTGCCATTGAGACCAGCATGCAGCAAAGGTCCAGTGCCTAGAAGTCTAGAGCACAGATGAGGGCTACACCCCGTTTGATCCAATGTCGCTGGGGCTTGCTGCTGGGGATCTCCACAGCAATCACGTAGTTGGTGGAATGACCTGTTGTTGACAACGTCCCTGTAGTGGAAACATGGGAAGCAGGATTAAAACATGAGCACGAGCTGGTTAAATTTTATACATGACAAAAAAATTTATCTTCTCTCAGCACCCCCTGGTGGGAGTTGTGGAAAACTGCTGCTGAGCCATGAAAGTTACTGGGCTGACTTGAGATTTAGATAATTAAAATTTCTGCCTGAGAGATGGAACCTGGCTTTCTTGGCTAGGTAAGTTTTTATACAGCACTCATTGCCAATGGCTGAGCAGGAGCTCACTCCAGGAGTGAGTGCCTTAAGCAGCCTGCTGCCACATCTGTCACATGGTTGTTCTCTCATCCTCTCCCATGAGGGAGAAGTGGGGCAGTGGAGTGGGTGTTGTGGAAGGCTGTTTAAAACCTGTGACCTATAAAGTACAGAACACCAGGTCTATTGCTGAGCAAGAACATGGTGAAAGAAACACACCTTGTATTGGTGCTGCTCTGCAGTGCTTGAGGAAGGTCTGGGTAAGGTTTTGCTTGCTAAGAAAACACTCCTGCTTGCTATGTTGGCAGCACGTGAATATTCTGGAGCGTTGAGAATAAAGCAGCAGTGGCTTGTGCCGTTAGAGCCAGAGGGTCTGGGTTCATTTCCACTAAGTGCCCAACCTTGCCTTTGGTTGCACACATAAGAAACATGATCACTTTCATCTGGCTATGGGGGACAGCAGACAGAGCTGTAACTTTGGTGAGGCCAACGGGGCAAAGCCCCAGGCAGCGCAGAGTGGCTCAGTGGAGCTGTACTATTAAAGGGGCAGCTTTCGTGGCGCCAGCTGTAAGTGCCGCTAATGGGAAGGGGCACATTTGGATTGGAATGTGCCCTGGGCGGCAAAAACCGGTGTTACGGCGCAGGCAGAGCCATAATGCTCTGTTTCAGTGCCTGGGGCATGTTCCAATTGGAATGCTCTCCTTGCAATTAGCGGTGCTTGGGGCCGGTGGCATGAAACATACCCATGGAGCGGCTCAGTGGAGCCCATGGCAAAGCCCCATTTGCCCTGCCATAGTTACAGCCCTGACAGCAGGTTCCAGGTATAACGTCACCCTCCCTGGGCCCTGTTGTGAGCGCCACAGCGACAGACAGCCCATGCCTAGCTGGGGCAGCTGCTAAGAATCCTTTTTAGCTCATGGGGCAATAGTGCAGGTCCTTCATCTCTGGAGAACGCCCTGGCATCCTCACCTGCTCGAGTGAGCGTCTTGTAGATTGGGCACAGGTAAAAGCCTGTGGTGGGAGATTTGCGGTTGGGCACAGGGACCAGCCAGATCACCGCCATCTCGGTGTAGAGCTCTTTGGGCCGGGACTCTGCTAGCTGAAAGGAGGGGACATCCCAGCGAGCACCTTCCAGAAACAGGCCATGAATGTAACATCCCTCTGTGGGGCGTTGGGACAATTCGCTCACCGATTCTTTCATCACCTAGCAGGGCACAAGGAAGGGTAGCAGTCATAAGAGGGCCAGTGCTAAACACCTGGACAGCAGCAAACATCTTCCAGCTGGGCACCCCACACCCTCAAAACCACAGCTAGCACCAGGAACCAGCACACACCTCCCTCCTCTAATGGCTGTGCTGCTGCAGTGTTCTAGCTAGCCAGTCAGTCTCACTTATAAACGGCTGCAACAATGGTGGCCATATGGTCTAACTAGCCCAATGGGGACCCCTGACTTTGCATGTCCAGCTTGAGCCAGGGTGGATTTTCATGTGTATTGAGCATGCAAAGTGGCCAACGGCCATGAATGGAAGGTATGGGCATTTGGCATCTTACACAGGCTCTGCGGTGCAGTGGGTGTAAAAACATGGCCATGCACAAATATAAATGCCACCTGGTGCCACTGCTCCTACACAGCAGAAGGAAGCTAAAAATGCTCCAGTCAGGCTTTGGGCCCTCAACCTGAGGTCTTTATTTTGGCAGAGTGTGCCTGGGATTTGTTCCCAGGCTCTGCCAATAAGGTTCAAAGGAAAGGGTTTTATTTATCCCCTCCCCGATCCCTAATTTCCAAAAGTTAGTGTCACATGCAAAGGTGAGTCTAAGCTAGCTCACGACTCAGTTTAAAGCCTGGACATGAGCCGATGTAGTGCTGGCGCTCTGTGTTACTCATGTCATCTGAGGGTGGGTCTTTATGCTCCTTGAACTTGACCATTTGGTTTCTCAAGCTGGCATGCCAGCCCATGCAGAAACAAATTAACTCAGCCTGGGCCACTGACCTTAAAGTCGAATGCAATGGTGTCGATAGAGATGACTGATTTCCTGGCGAAGTTCTGCAGTGTCCCAGTGAGAAAGGCCTGCGGGAAGAAGAAACCGCTGATCCAGAACACAGGGGGGATCCCCTTCACAATCCAGCGTTGCAGGAAGTCGATCCGCAGCAGCAAGTCATTCACCCAGGAGGCCAAGGGCTTCAGCGATGGGTAGGCCTGCAGGAGACCAACAATGGAGTGTGTTGGCCTGGCTTGATTCTGATGCTAATTCAGTCACCCTTCAGTTGGTGCCAGGATGCACACACTGTTGCAGTTTGCAGCCTGCAGCCAACCAACTCACGCGAAGTGGCTTGTGGATATGAAAGCAGCCTCCAGCACTGGTGGGGCTGGGAGGATGGAAAAGGGGTTTCTTACAGACTGAAAAAAGCTTGTCAATTTCCAAAGGGATAGCCGTGTTAGTCTAGTCCAGTAAAAAAACAACAAGCAGTTGTGTGGCACTTTATCTGTTAGTCTTAAAGTGCCACACAACTGATTGTTGTTTTTTTACTGAAAAAAGCTTTCCAGCTAGTGGCCACCATCCACTCAATGTAGAGGGTGCTGTGCACTGTCAGGCTGAGAAATGACCTGTCCAAGGACAGCTCCCCCACCCCATCAGAGCAGGGAATTGCGTATCCCTGCCCTCCACTGGGCTGAGGCAATTCCAGCTAAGTACGATCAGTAACGCCAATGTACTAATGGGTTCCTATGGAAGGGGCTGTGTGGTTTGGGTTCTTTCCCTAGGGAATCACAAAGCGTCTCCTGCTGCTTTTCAAGATATGGCACAATGTCCTCAGAGGTAAATGTGGGACTTAGTAGAGAAAGAGCTGCACTGTCATAAATTGGACATAAGACTTACACATCTATTTCTAAAACTCCACTCCTGCCCCTCAGTGTTGTCCTGCAGCACGGCTGCATTTTCAGCCCAGGGTATGGATGTCACTGTGGGGTGGTTTTTTGGTGTGGTGGGGACTATCACAAGACTTACAAAATCATTTCACTGTGTGACAGTCAGAAAGAGGGCCAAAACCTTTCAAAGGGAGAAGTTCTAGTTTCACTGATCCCTGTGTCTGTTGTTAGGTCTCCTTAATATAAATCCTGAACTTCTTCACCATGAAGGAAGGACCATGTACATGACTGTTCAAAACCCAGTGAAGGCACTATGAACCTCACAGAAAGGCATTGCTAGCTGAAGTGTACCTTAGCATTCCAGAGCTCTGGAACAATATTGTTGTATAAGCTGTTGGCCATCAACTCCAACTGGGAGGACATCACCACCAAACCCTTGAGAGCTTTCAGCAAATCCTGCAGAGTCTGTGCAATTACTTCCAGCAGCCGATTGTACCTGAGCAGCAACAAGCAAGACAGGAGTACGGGGGAAGGAGCAGGGTGATTCAGCTCCATGATTTCTGAACACTGGCTGAGATCTTCCAGTTCTGATAAATGAGACCCACACCATCACGTTGTAAAAAGGCCTGTCCAATGTGCTGCCTAACTTTACCTTACTGGACACTTCTGAAGAGTATGGAAAATGCTTCTAAACTCTGATCCTACCAGAATCCTCTACTACCAATGGGAACTTGTAGTACATTCCCTCCAATAAATGATGCCGTCTTTGAATCTTCAAACTTCAGCTGCAGGGTGAATTCCATGGAACAACCTGGAGTTCCTGTATTGAAAAGATACTTGATCCCTGCAGGACCAGAGGCATTTTAAAGCTCTAGGTCTCAGCTGCTGTCATTAAGGCAACATCAGACTCTAATCAACACAGGAACTCCAGTCCCACCACATGTGCTACATGAAGCATTTGGTGCCTTCTGTGAGGATCTGCTGAAAAGGGGCTAAGTTGCTGCTTTCCCTCTCCCCAAGAATGGTTACCCTGGGAGCCTGCACATCCACTTTCCTTCCCATTAGGGGCAGAAGCATAAGTGCCAGTTCCCTTAGTGGTTTTGAAGAGAAGGTGTGTCTCTGTAGACTAGAAGGCTGAGTGTGAGTAAAATTTTACCTGATCACCTCCTGTACCAGCACCGTGTTCATGGACTCCTCATACAGCACTGGGTATTTCAGCATCACCTCCTGCAGGTTAATTGGGTCAGGGACCTTCTTCAAGATGTCCTTTGATGTCTCCTCTACAAGCTAGAAAGCAGACGGAACAAGGCAAGAGAAGTTGCCCGGGAAAGGACCTCTGTGTGGAGAATATCAGAGGCAGCTGTGGGCAGCGGAAGAAATGAGCCTGACTACGGTCAAAGGGAAATCAATCGCTTCTGTTCTCTAGCTTCAGCCACTCACACAGAGCTAGAAGTAACTTTGCTTTCGGTTACTTCCTCTTAAAAATGCTCCCTGAGCAGAGAATTCTTGAGTTGCAATGGATAGGCTCTCCCTGAATCTCCATGGAGCTCATCCTTTAGAAGACTGCTTGAGGAACTGAATGGACAGACTTGTTGGGGAAACAAAAAAAACCCAACAGTGCATTTGTGGTGATAAACCACCACCAAAGGACATGAGGGATACCAAGAGTGACTTGAGTCACAAGGTAGGTAAGGTACTAGCTTTTATTGGACCAGCTTCTCCTCGTGAGAGAGACAAGCTGACACGTAGCTCTTCTCCAGGTCTGGAGTTAGGTACCTACAAACCTTTGAGGATCTGGGCTTGCATTTTTAGCTTTTTTACATTGCTGTTCTTTCATTCATCACAAGGTGGCACAGAGTCACTCTGCTTAGCTCACTTCAGAGCTGTGGAGAGGATGCTTTCTTGTCTAAATACAGTGCACTAATCCACAGGGAAATGGTAATTCTTGAGTTCCAAAGGGGCAGTCGCATTAGTCTAGTTCAGCAAAACGAGCAAGGATTCCTGTGGCATTTAAAGACTAACAAATGTATTTATCACATGAGCTTTCGTGGGAGACTGGGAACTTACGGAATGAGAGGAAAATAAATGCAGGGAAATATAAGTAATGGAACCAGGTCACACTGTAACAGCAAATCAAAACAGCTGTGAAGATTCAAACACCGGGGTGAGAGGAAGGTGAGGGTCAAATCACCTGGTGTAATCTTCTCCCATTTTGTTAATTCTTGAATAGCCTAACTCCAAATCAGCTGGTTCAGGACTGCTCAGATTCCTGCCAGGTCTTTTAGGGAATCTTATTCCCAATAAGGGTGCAATGAGCATGCGTAGGAACTAGATTCCATCCCTATAACCAATACCTCTCCAAACCACTTTCACTCCATGTACGCAACATCTTTCATGGTGCTTTATCAGGAAAGGAAATGCCTCATCCACGTCTTTGGGAATGGGAAGCAACAATGCTTTAACAGCACTCAGCAAACCTGGCCAATTGTTTAGGTCAGGACGTGAAAAACACTATACTGTGCAAACTACAAAGGGGGAGTTATACGTCTCCAGACCAGGACAGAAGCTACCCTGTGTGAAACTTCATATGATTTAGAATGAAGGAGTGATTACAACCACTATTTTATAGTCTCTGAATGCTACTTTCTGCTGCACAGCACCCTCCCTTCAGTCCCCAAGGAAAACTCCAGACTTCAGTGTAATAGCATCTCGTAGCACCTGGGCTCCCTTGGGGAGCAGGAGTGATTTTCTCTCCAAGGACTGACTAGACCTGATGAGGGAACATGGCTGTAGGAGGCAGTGAGAACCAGTGGAGGGCAGGCTTTACCTTTCTTTGTCCAGCATAACCATTTGAACCACACAGTGGTGTACATTGCTCACCTCCTCCCTGCCTCGGCCTCCTGAGGTGGACGTCTTTGGCTGCAGCTGAATGATGGCCCCAAGCAGGGCAAAGGTCTCATTCTGAGCAAAGGTGATGTTGGCGTTGTCATGCAAGCCGAATATCTCAGGGATGTCATTGAGTGGGAGGCTCTTGATGTACTGGATGTATCCCTAGGGTGAAATCAGCCAGGAGATTGGGGTGAAGGGGTATGTATTGGAATAAGAGGAGGGAGAAACAGCACGGCTATAATCTGATTGTTGTTGGCCCAGGAGACTTTGAAAGAGGAGATGAATATTGCACAACCCTGTTTGAGAACATCCAGGCTTCTTGGCTTTTTACAGTCTCAGATCTTATAAGATGACACACCAAATTGGAATGCTGACATATGTGGCTCGTTTGAGATGCCCCAGTACCAGAAGAGTGACAGAGGATTCAGAAAATGATAATGAACAGGGGAGGGCTTTGGAAAGGCTGACAAGAATAAAGTCTTTTGGGTGTAGCTCAGCTTTGAACTAAAGAAGAGATGTGAGGGCAGCAATCTGGTGAAGAAGCACCTATGCTCATTAAAGAAACAAGGTGGGTGAGGGAATATCTTTTATTGGACCAACTTCTGCTGGGGAGAGAGACAAGCTTTTGAGCTGTGTGCAGCTCCCTTGTAGCTTGACAGCTTGTCTCTCTCATCACCAGAAGTTAGCCCAATAAAAGATGTACCTTCTCCATGTTGTCTCTCTAGTATCCTGGGTCCAACACAGATACAAGAACACTGTATACATTAACATAGACAGGCAGGTGTCATAGAAGCTGTAGGCTAAAGATAATGGTTACATTCTCTCCACTTCATTTGATAGCGGGGCTGGCTGTAGTAACGAACTAGTCTGGCACCAGCTCAGGCACCACAGCTTAGGGGTGGGGTGGGCTGGCCCAGCCCAGAAGCAGGACCCCATACTCCCACCCCTCCCCTGAGGCAGCCACTCTGCCCCAGGGGGTGGAGCAGGCCAGCCCATGGGGCTCACTCCGGTCTCTTGCCCCACTTCTGTGTTGGCCCTCCCCACCCCTAGGGCGGAACAGCTGGACCATGGGAGGGGCAGGAGAGCAGAGCCTGGCCTCTGGGCTGTCCTGCTCCACCCTGCCCCTAGGCGCAAAAGCAAAAGCTGGCTCGGTATGCCGCAACCCCTTGAGCTGGCCCTGGTTGATAGGTAAATACTCCAGCTAATAACTTACCTATATTTAAACTACATATTCTTACACTGGGGATTCCGACCTTAGCTGCAAACTACTCCTGATCCATTTGTCTCATTTCTCTGGACACCAGAAGTCCTCAGAAAAAGCCATCTATTGTGCAGATGGATGTACTTGTACTATCGTCTTTCATTATTTGCATTATCATCATGCCTAGGAACCCCGCTACTGGACAAGGAGTCCAATGTGCTAGGTGCTGTACAGATGTAGACCAAAAAAACAGCTCCTGCTTCACCAGAGATTACAAGTGAAATTGATTCTCTTGCTGTTAGATGCAGGTTTAGAGACTGATAAGATGCAGGTTTAGAGACTGATAAAAGCCTGCAATTCTTCCCTTTTTATCACCTTGTACTTTCTGCTGATGAACTGGAACAGTACGTTGTTACAAAGGATGACCCCCACCCCCAACCCATTTGGGGTCTCCAAGTTCTATTGCACATTCTGCTCTGTTTGTGCAAGGGTAGGAAAACTTTTGGGTTTGCTAGCTGAGTACTCACATTAAGGTCATAGGTGGTGCTGATCTGTCTGTAGATCCCAGACTCAGAATAAGCAAAATCTTGAGTTAGAACTTCTGGCCTGTAGAAATCTTCTAAAATATTCATGATGCAGCGCCTGTCCCAGTCATCTGTCACTCGGCCTCCGTAATTGATCTCACCAGCTGTATACTTCAGAACCTGCAAAGGAAAATGGACGAGATGTGTCCCCGTAGAAGCCACATCCTACCCTAAAGAGGTAGTTGTAAATCTCCAGCTGGCCCACAGACTACAGTCTTTGTGAGAAAAGAAGTGTAGGATGACTTGGGAAATGGTGGGGATAGCTGGTCTGGCTGCAAGGTCCTGTTTCAAATTTATAATCCACAGCATGATGGAAATGACTGCCGGGAACAAGCTTGCAATGGTAGGGATATGTATTAGTGCATGCAGCATCTCTACATTTATGTGATTCTGGAATTTGTGAGTCGTAGCGCACTCGAATGAACACAGGGACCCACCAGAAGCCGAGGGATGGGCAAAGAATGGGCGGAGGCCTATGGAATGGGAGTTATGGCATTTCACTCCAGTTCCGCAGCTGCAGGGCGGATCACAGCTAGTATATTTTGCTGCTCCTGGACTTCTGTGAGACTGAAAACAATGCCTTTCAGCTTTCCACAACAGTCATATGGAATGCAAGTGAACACACAGGCAGATCCAGCTTCTCATATCCCAGCTCTTCAACCAACATCTCCTAGGCTCCCCCATTATCATAAACTCTACAGCTTCCATGGATGTTCATTCCCAGTGGTGTACAGTTCCAACAGGACCAGCACCCTGTCCTGTGCCCATTCAGAGGGAAGACAGACCAACTCTTCATTCTCACCTTGTATGGGATGTCTGCATATTCATTCAAGAACATCTTTAACTGGCTGATGCAGATGCGGAGGTCTCCATCTGTGAACTCATATGGAATATTGAACCCCAGTGGCCCAAACTTCCTCCGCTCTAGGGCGTTCCCATGGAACAGACAAAGTGACAGCAGCAAGGCTTTAAATTCTGAGGTCTACAGGACATGGGGACAATAAGAGAAGCAAGTGTTATTTGACCCGTGGTTGGCTGTTACTGAGGTTGATTTTTGGTGGAGATGTGTTCTCTTAGGCACATCAGCTGGTGGAAAGCAGATGTGCCCAACCTCGGGTTACCAGATGTCCAGCAAAAGGAGGACATATCCTCCTTTTTGCCGTCATGTCCTCTGTCCTGCAGGCCTTTTAAAAATAGGTGCTTTTGTCCAGCTTTTTACTGATCAGGAATAGAATGTTAAAAAAAACCCCTCTAACAGCCAAGTTACAGAGTGGGGGATCTTCCCCCAGCGGCTGGAGATCAGAGGTGGTCACATGCATACAGCGCCGAATCACAGCGTAGCACAAACCAGGCCTTTTCACTAAGAGCTCAGATATACCCTGGCTGTGGAGGTAAATTTTACAAAGTGACCTAGATAGCTTATTTGGTATGGAAGGTATCTTTTTAACCTTGGGTTTGTGGGTTGAAAACCTGTGAAAGGCACTTTTATTTTTGGCCCTTGCTCCCTACAAAATGCTAAACTGGGGGGGGGGGGGAAGCGGGTGAGAGATACTAGTAAAATGAAGGAAAATAAAGTCTACCATTAAAATTACTAACAGGGACCAATTAAATAAAACCACTAAAGGGGCAGGTTTGAACTGGAGAGAAACAACTTAGGATATTTTTCTCTTAACTGTAAAAATGGGCTGCTGTGGAAAATGAAAAATGAGAAGTGAGTTAACTGGGTTTTTTTCTTGTTTTTTTAAACACTTTTTTAGGTACTTTTCAAGTTTATATTTGAAAATTTAGTTTTTTAACTTTAGTCTCATGAACATTAATGAAAGGGTCATGGAAAACTTTCATTTAATGAAAAAATCCAGTTTTTGGTAAAAGAAAACATTTTGGTAATTTTCTTTATTTTAAAATAATTTAAAAACACATGATATTGTGCAGTTGTAATGCTGCATTCATTAATCATTACCCATTCTCCATGACATAATATGGTAATAACAGTTATATTAATATTACATTTTCTCCACATCCTCCTCTTTGGATCTCCCTGTCCTCCTTTCTGTGCTTTGTTATGTGGTAACCCTAGCCCAACCTGATGATTCACTCATGCTGACAAGAAGCTGGAAGGTATGAAATGCTGGCTCCAGCTATGTCCTTTGGAAGAGTCAAGGGCCAACATTTTCAAACTTAGGTGTCTAGAGTTCTCACCCAAAGCCTCTGGCAGAGGCCAGCATGGTCCTCAGTGATTCAAGGGCAGCAGGAGAGTAATGCTGAGCAAATGGGTCATGGTAGAGAGCTGGGGGAAGGACATTGCTCTTACCTTGGAGCAGGAGTTTAGGAAGTCATCACTCAAGCTAATGTAGGACTTTAGCAGATTAGCCTTGACCCCTCGTGGAGGCTCAATGGTCATCTTGGAGCCATTCTGGAGGATGGACACTGGGAACTGGTTACTGGGTAAACTGGTGAGCCAAAGACGAAAGTCACGGTGCACCTAGACAATTGAAGGGATAGCAAGTGCACAGAGGTTCAGTTTAAGATGAATATTTACTAAGGAAATTTAATGCAAGCCTACCTAGCTGTAGGTCTTCCTCCCTCATGACCAGGCAATGCTCTTCCCCAGGACCAGCCCACAACATTTTGGCACCTGAGGCGGGGAGCTCAAATGATGCCCTCATGCTCCCTCGCTTGGGCCAAAACTTTGAAAGGTCTCAATTTTGCCTTCTTCCTGTTCTACTCCTCTCATGGTACTGCTCTGCTACTGATCCCAGTAAAGGAGGACTAACAACTTAAAATGCCTTGTTCAAAAAATTTAAGAAACTTTTGAATGCCTGAACAGCAAATGTAACATTTCTTGTCTGCATAGTAAACACTAGCATTTTTATCTGTTTGGATAATCAAAATGGTGCTCTCTGTGCTTTCTTGCTTGCAAAGATTTGAACTGCTTCCTGAAGGTCCACAGTTAGGGTCAGCTCATGCTCTACTGAGATGGTTGCAAGGCTGACCAGCTTCTCCTGTGTCATTGTTGAGCATAGGTGTGTTTTTATTAACTTCAGCTTGGAGGAGCTGCATTCTCCACCAGCAACTGTTACAGGAAGTGTTAGAAGTACATGCAAGAGCAACAAAAGCATGTGAAAAGAGGGGGCCGTATTATTTGTGCAAATATATTCCAGACCAGCCTTTGGGTTGATCCTGCTGAAAATGAAGTGTATCTTGAAAGGGCTTTTGGTTCATCACCCAATCCACTTGCATCAATATGATGCATGTCATCATGTGTCAACACTATATCTAGTATCCTGCACTGACAGTGTAGATCTTCTTCAGATATACTGAGGAATTTTGGAATATCATATAACATCCTAAATATATTGCTGTGCTCCTTAAGCTGCATGAAACCTTCTTCAACTAACTTTATTGCACAAATCTACCACATTGTTAAAGAATTCAACTTTGAATTGTTGTTTGGGGTCTCTTATGGGATATCCTGTGTCTCATAATCAAAATTTCTTCTTCTTCAGTGACTCTTGTATTCTTGAATGGGTGGAAAAATAGCTTCAGTGCAAAGTTCCATTTATTTCAAATAGTATGTCATGCCACAACACTAAGCCACATAGAAATTTGAAGTTATGCATGTTTCTGGTGATTCCATTTCCCTCTGCTACTGTTCTCCCATGAACAGTTCCTGACATAGCATTATCCTCCATAATAGCAACTATGGCAGTGGGATTTCTCCCATGAAAGCTCATGTGATAAATAAATTCATTAGTCTTTAAGTGCCACAGGAATCCTTGCTTCTTTTGCTGAACTAAACTAACACGGCTGCCCCTTTGGAACTTCCCAATTTGGTGTTTGATAGGCTTTATTGCCGTCACTTGAATTTCCACCGTGTGGCATTCAGCGGTTTCAGTGTCAGAAAGGATGTTCCCAGATGTTGCTTCAAAATTTGCTTTCGATGAGTTGATACAGAGAAAAACACATAGATGCTTTGATTTACATGAAAAAATTCAGCAGCCTCACTAGAAGCTGATGCTGCATCACTGATCACCAAGTTCAGTGAATGAGAACTGCATGGGACAAAAAAAAAAAAAAAAAGTGACGGTTTAACTTTCAGATCCATGTCTGCATTCCTCTGTTCTTTCCGTTCATGTTGCCACCATGATTGTAGCCCTGACCTCTCATGTCAGCTATCGCAATTCCTGTGTCTTCCAGCTTTTTAAGAAGCACATTTGTCACATCAGATCCTGTAGTATCATCAATGTCAATAAATTCTAGAAAATGCTCTCTTGACAATCACCATTGCAGGAACATTTTCAGTAGATTCTGTTGTTGTTATAAAACACACCATTAAAGTCATTTGTTCTCTATGGCTGATGTCAGGTGTGCAGTCCAGAATAACAGAGTAATATTTTGCTGACTTCAGATCTGCCACAATCTTCTGTTTGACTTTTGTTGCCAATAACTGTATGATTTCATTTTGAATTGTTTTTCCAAAGTAGTGGTGTGTGTAGATTTCTTGGGTGGTGACTCTTCTTAGATGCTCTTGGAGTAGAGCATCAAACTCAGCCAACAGCTCCACAATTTTAAGAAAGTTTCCCTTGTTTGGCACATAAAGCTGATTTGAAGTGCCACACAGTGCTCAGTTTTGGGTAGCAAGCATTCTCGCAATGGCAATGAGCCTTTTCAGAACATTCTGCCAGTAAAGAGACTCTGATGCAACCTTCTCTTGATGCTGATCATCTATGGTGGCCTTTAACCTTAGTCTCATCTCAAGCTCTTTCCACCTATGGAATACTCTCTGGTGATTTGCTGCCTTCTCATGGCATGCCAGATTCCTAGCTAGATTCTTCCAGTCCTTTGTTCCTGTAGAACCCAGTGTGGCTGAAACATTGGACTGGAAGAGTTTGCAACAAAAACAATATGCAGCATTCTGGGGTTTTGAGTACATAAGCCATGGGCTCTCCACTTTGTCACCATTGGGGATTTCACTCCACAAATGCATTGGATGGAAACTTCTATTTTCATTGTCTTTGGGGAACCTGAAGTTTTTCACTTGCTGTATCCGATGCAGTACAAGGAAGTCCCTCAGTCTACTGCTGAAGTGGATCCACAGTCCTGGATCATCTAGACTTAAGGAACTAAACTCAACAGCAGATGTTTCCTGTGCCTCCACCATACTCTTCTCTGATCTACACTTTTCTTCAGGAATGTGCATGGTTACAACCATTTGAGACGGAGATATGGATGCTACAGTAGCTGCCAGGTCACCTGCACTCTGACTAACTGGAAGATCAGGCATCTCCTCACCACTCACTTCCTCACTAGGGTTGGAAGGCTCACCATGAACATTTGTGTCTCTGTCTCTCTTCCTGCTTAGACAGAAAAGCTTCCTTTGCTTTCTTTCTTCTTCTTTTTTGTTTTTTCTGAATGCTGCCCCAGAGGGGTGCTTTTTTTCCCCACTCATGTCTGCTGTTCTGTGCGAGCTATAGTGGCTCTCATCTGCTCATTTGAAGGGGACATAGAAGCAGGATAGTAGCAGGGCCTGGCTGAGGGAAGATATCCGCATCTTAAGGGTCTAACTGGCTTCTGCTACATCAGTTGACTGCCTGTTCTCCTCAAGTGGGTTCAGGGAAGCAGCAGGAAACAAGAAGCTCCCTGAGAAGCTGGTGTTAATCAGTTCAGGCTCCTGGGGGTGCCAGATAGGTACATAAGTGGATCCTCCTCTTCTGTCTCCCTGCAGCTCCTGCTGCTTTCTGTTATTCCCTCTCATCTTCTCTCCTGCCTGCCTGTTATGTCTCTTACACCCTCCTTTCTCCAGCTGAGCACTGCACCACCTCTTGCATCTAGAGCACAGAGAATATATATGTGCCTGCAGCAGATACAATTTTCTATGCTCTGGGTCCTAGTGGTGCCCCTGCCACAGTCTGGCAACGGAGGCGGCCACCTCAGTTTGCCTCATGGTAAGGCCAGCCCTGCTCTTCCCAACTGAGATGGAACAAATCTCTCCAGTGAGACCCCTACCTGCTGAGATCCCCTGCGCTGAGAACTGCTGGAAACACTTTCAGCAGAGATGGCCCGCTTGCCTTTCCAGCCCCGTAAAAGGCTTTTCCACTGATAATCAGACTTAACACTCAAGTACCAAGGTATCTGGCCCATTCTTAGTTGCCAAAGTTCCTATACAATTCAATAGTCTGCTCCAGATTTTAAAAAGACTTGTATTAAACCAACAGCTAGAAAAATTTAATTGCTGTCACATGGTGGGCACATATGTGGTTTGCACAAGGATGGATGTAGATATTTAGAAGTGGTGTCATTTTTGTATATCATATATGAGTACTTTTGAGTACCAAGAACAGAAAGACATAGGCACAGTCAGACAGCAAAGGTGATATGACAGTCTAGGAGGTAGCTACATCTCTACCTATTGATGGCTTAGGACCACTGCTTTGAATTCATAACATGGACAGACCTGACCTAAGCAGAGAGTTAGTGAAGAACCAAGCAGTAGGTGAATCAAGTCTTCCTTGCTCAGTATCACTAGCAAGATTTGCAGGCACATAACTGCAGTCCAACCTACTACAGCTCTTTCAGAGTCCTTAACTGGTGTCTCACTGGTATCTTTACTGCTCCGCAGGAAGAAGCAAACGTCTTTGGGTAAGGGGGTATGAGATATTTGCTAAGAAGAACAAATCAAGTGAGGGACTGCTGCCAGCAATGGCCTTCTTTGGGCAACACCTGAAACAAGCAAATTACCAGCCACATATACAGCTGTGTATCTTCAAATGTCCTCTGTCAACAACAGATGGGTGATAGATAGCACAGGGCATCTTATTCCTGAAATAGTGGTGCTGCCACCTGCTCCAGAAAACATCCTTATCTTTGTGCAATGCGACTCTGAGGGCACCTGGGCAACAGGGAGATGCAAAGGCCACAGGGAAGAGTGTGTGTGGTGTGCTCCAATGCACACAATTGAGAGAGTGATGAGCAGCATCAGAGCATTAAATACAGCAGACACAGTTTTTGTGGGAGAGTAGAAATGGTTCAACCGGCTGCAAACTGCTGTGGCTACTTTTGTGAGTAAATATCACTGCAGGGGTGTTGCATTAGATATTCAAGAGCTCAGATTTAGATGAAGGAGTTATATAGGACTGTATGGCTATACTTTATTATTCAGGCACAACATTTCTATAAGACGGTTCTACTATTATATAAGCAGTTCCCATGTATTATCATATACAGTGATAGTAAAAAGATAAATACAGGTGTACCTGGGATGCTTTAGATTCCCATCTCTGGCTGAGCAGATAACATCAAAACATATTTGTAATAGGAAGTAGGACTCTTATTATCTGTACAGCTTCCTACAAATAGCTGGCAGAAAACCATTTCTCAATGTCAGTCCATTCTATAAATAATGGCAAATACTTTGATGTAATACAGGATAGAAACAAATTCATGCTGTCATAACCGGTGGCAGAAAAGAAAGGGGAAAATGCATAAAATGTATCACCTGTGCTTAGACATTTCCCAGACTTTCCAAAACTGTACTATTTTGAGTACTGAGTTGCTTTTATCAACTGTATTTAGAATCTTCCTGCCCATTTTGTTTCTATGAGTTATGTTTTTTTTTTGTAATAAGACAATTTTTTTGGATGTCCAATAAGGTTTAAATATTAGTGATATAGAAAAACTGCTTCCAGCACCTAGAGCCCCAGTGGTGGCCATCCCCAGATACATGCCTAATGCTCAACAATGACATTTTTCTAGCTACTGGGTTACTCTTTAGCATTCAAAACAGATCCAGATTCAGACTAACAGAACTACTGGAGGCTCTTACACTGGAAATGGGCCTCATGCTGTTGTGCTTCTTGTAGCTTTGTAAGCTACCATCCATCTCCTAGAGCAGTGGTTTTCAAACTGTGGGTCAGGACCCAGTACTCGGTTGCAGACCCTCAGATACTAGGTCACGATGCCCCCTGCTGCCATCACCACAAGACTGGACTGCATTGCTCAAAGATGGAATTGTTGGGTTGCAGGCATAAATGATTCTTTTTCAACTGGGTCCCGAGGAAGAAAGTTTGAGAACCACTGTCCTAGAGCTGTTTGTCACTGAGGAAGCTCCTGAAGAGAGTTCTAAAGTGACAATGGCTGGCCATCATTCCTCCATGAGGCCAGTAACACCTGTCAATTTCTTAAGAGGGTTGCTGTAACATAGAATCTACATTCTAACCCCAGCCTGGAAATGTCAGCAAGTGATTATGACAGTAAAAGGATGATGGCTTCTGGTACAAAGGAAATGAGTAACAAGGACACTGGTGCAATGGTCTATCAGTGGGATGGAAACTGTGGGTGTAACTAGGAAGAAAGTTGCTGATGATTTAGATGATGGCATAGAGAGTACCCTTATAAAGTTTGCTGATGATACCAAGCTGGGAGTGCTTGCAAGTGCTTTGGAGGATAGGATCACAATTCAAACTGATCTAGAGAAACTGGTGAAATGGTCTGAGGTAAACAGAATGAAATTCAGTAAAGACAAGTATAAAGTACTCTACTTAGGAAAGAACAATCTATTGCACATACATAAAATGGGCAATGACTGCCTAGGAAGGAAAGAATCTGGGTGTCATAGTGGACCACAAGCTAAATATGAGCCAACAGGATAATGCTGTTCCAAAAACAGCAAACACCATTCTGGGATGTATTAACAGGAGTATTGCAAATAAGACGCAAGAAGTAATTCTTCTACTCCACTCTGGCCTGATTAGGCCTCAATTGGAGTAGTGTGTCCAGTTCTGGGTGTCTCATTTCAGGAAAGATGTGGACACATTGAAGAAAGTTAAGAGAAGAGCAACACAAATGATTAGAGGTCTGGAACACTTGACTTATGAGGGAAGATTGAAAGAGCTGGGTTTGTTTAGTCTGGAAAAGAGGAGACTGAGAGGGGACAGTATAACAGTTTTCAAGTATTTAAGAGGTTGTCATGAGAAGAAGAGATAAAAATTATTCTCCTTAACTGCTGATGATAGGACAGGAAGAAATGGGCTTAAATTACAGCAAGGAAGGTTTAGGTTGGACATTAAGGAAAAAAATTCCTAACTGTCAGAGTGATTAACCACTTGAATAGATTGCCTAGGCATGTTATGGAATCTCCATCACTGGAAGTGTTTAAGAACATGTTAGACAAGCACCTGTCAGAGGTGGTTAAGAGGGTACCTGGTCCTGCCATGAGTGCAGGGAACTGGACTTGATGACCTCTCATGGTCCCTTCCAGTTTCTACAGCTCTATGATGGAATGAGATATACAACAGGACTGGTGGATGAGTAGGAATTCGAATGCCATCGAAGTGATGTCAGTGAATTGATAAATGAGAAGGTAAGTGCTATGTATTAATACTGAGCTGGAGAAGGAGGCGTAATAGGGTAGCAGTGCTTCATGAGATTGGTAAGCCATATCCTGCCAAACAGGCAACTAACCTTGGCCACAAGGACTGGCTGTGGGAACAGATCACATGTCTGATGAAGTGGGATTTTTCTCTCATGAAAGCTTATGCAATAAATAAACTTGTTAGTCTTTAAAAGTGCCACAGGACTCCTTGCTTGTTACACTAAGACAATTTCTGTCCTGCTGCAGGGCAGAGGATGCTGGACAAACTTATGGAATAAGACAGCAGGCTGAGATTCAAGGAGAACACCTGTTCACATGTGTCACCTTGTCAGGGTTGATGCTCTCAATAAGTCTCTCCAGCGAAGGCATCCAGCTTGGGGCAAGATGGCAGTTCTGGAAGAAGACCCACTTCCCACGCTCCATAGCACTTCGCATCATAGCCTCAGCTCGGGGGCCCTACGGAAGAAAACAGAGATCAGCCTCATAGACACTGGTCTATTGGGACCTTGCAGACCAGGGATGGACCAAGCTTGAAGTTTTGGACTACACTATTATGACAGTTGCCATTTTGGCCAACATGGACGATTGAACTGGGGACACACAGAGCTAAAAGCTCAGGTCTCTGCCTCTCATACTGAAGAACCAGGCTCCATAGGTAGGACTGTAACATGCTTTTTCCTCTGTGGATCAGATACAGTGGGGAATGCTTAACACACCCTGACCAGTGGGTTATGTGTGCATTTGTTCCCTCCTTCATCATTGGTTTCACAACTTCACCACACAGACTGTATGCCACGCTTGTTAGAACAACTGTATGTGAAATCAGTGCTCAAAGACACACAAACCATTTCAGCTACATTTTCACTGAGCAGTTGCTCTGATGTCTGTATAAACCAAATGGTAAAATTCCAACCAAACCCATGTCTAAAAAAGCAGCTTCTCAACAGAAGAGGGACACAGGTTGCAGTTAATTCTAGGCCAGCTATTTAGAAGTTAGTTTTGCATTCTATGTGCTTATTTATAATGAAGGGTTTTAAAACAATGCTCCAAAAAGAAACTCTCATAGACTTTGAGGTCAGAAGGGACCAATATGATCATCTAGCCTGATCTCCTGCACAACACAGGCCACAGAACTTTGCCTGCCCACTGCTGTCATGCCCCATGCTACAGAGCAAGGTGAAAAACCCTGAAAGCCCTCACCAATCTGCTCCTTGGGGGAAATTCCTTCCTGATCCCAAATATGGTGTTTGGTTAAACCCTGAACATGTGGGCAAGACTCAACAGTCAGATACTCAGAAAATATTCTCTGTAATAACTCAGAACTCACTCCATCCAATACCCCATCTTAGGTCACTGGTGTATCCACCACCAGCAGTCAAAAATCAGAGAGAGAAACTACAAATGTCCAGCTAGTGCAGAGGTCCCCAAACTGTGGGGTGCAGCCTTCCAGGCAGATATGGAGGAATGGTCAAGGGTGGCTTGGCAGTGTCCCATTAAGTTCCCATGGGGGAGTGTGAAAGAAGGCCACCTAGTTCTGCTCTGCTCCAGTCCCACCCCTCCAGCTGTGGCCCCAGACCTTTGCCCTCAGCTCCGGTACGCAACCTGGTTTCAGCCCCTGGCCCAGAGCCCCCTGACACAGCCCCCAACCCAGTTATGGCCATAGCCACAGTCTTGCCCTCCAGTACCTGGCCATTGTCTTGGCCTCCAGTGCCCACCCATGGGTCTCTGTGGCACCCAGCTGCCAGGGCTTCCAGTCCCCAGGATCTTAGCTCCCAGTTCCCACCCCACTCCAGCCGCAAGTCCCAGCATTTTCAGAATGCTGGGTTAGGATTTTCTGGAGCTAAGTGAGAAAATCCATGTGTATGGAGATGGCTATGTTGCTCAGAATGTGTGCAGTGGAACTACTGGTTTACCTGACCCTGGCCCAGGGAAATAGCCGACAGTTTCTTGGAAAACTTCATTTCTTCAGCAAATTTGTAGAGGTCAGCAGCTGGGTCTGTCCCAGGGGAGAGCACGAATATCAAAGGGGTAGTGGAGGTGGACTCTTTGAACACTGCAGTTAGGTCTGAAGTCTGAAAGACAGGAAAGCTTCTTGCTTAGAGGAGGAATTAATGACCTGCATGGGGGAGGGAAATGCATTCTCTCAGGTCCAATGGACTGCCTCTGCCCCTATGTTCACTGTCACGTCTGTCCTCACTAATCTCCATCTGCCAGAGGGGTGGAAATAATCTGATCTAGGTACAGGTTTCTAACCCAGAAAATGCTTCACGAGGTCCAATGCAAAGAGGCCTTTGTGTTGCTTCTTCCTCTTTTAACCTACTTGCCACTGTAACCCTTGGAGCCTGATCCAAAGCTCAGTGAAGCCAAAGAGCATTTCCCACTGAAGATGCTGAACTCTGGACAAGAGCAGTGGTCTCTTCCCATCCTTAGGTCTTCATTCAAACTCCTTCCTCTTTTCTCTGCATCACTGACTTGCCCTACTGGCAATGTGTTCCAGGAGACATTGATCATCTCCTGTTGCCTTCAGTGCATCATTGGATGGTCCCACCCCTGAAGCCCCTCCAGACAGCACACCCTTATATATGGCTTTCAGTGCCTAACTCTGGGCAGCCATATTTGAAAATTCGAGCCTGACTTGTAACTGGTTTAAAATGATCCTGATGTGAAATTGACTAGATAGTCAACAGTCCATGTAAAGACATCATGAAACTACTTCGCACTAACTACACCAATGTAAGCCCTACACCTCTCATGGAGGCAGACTTATGATGATGGCTTAGCATGACACTTATGTTGGTGGCAGGAAGGCTGTAGTGTAGACACTGACCTCATTATGTTGACCTGACTGTGTAACATAGACTAACCCTTGGTCTCTACCCCTGGCTATGTCAAGGCTTTGACACCAGAGACCCAATTTGTACAGATGGGGACACATCTGAAGAGAGGTTAAAATCCCACCTTTGGAGGCTGACTGGCAGTTAGGTGCGTAAACACCTGCTGCGACTATGGCAGCTGGGGGTACCACTATTCACAGACATAGGCCATGCTCACGCTTACAGCAGCCTGTAGCATCCGGGGACCACCACGCACCACAGTGAAAGTCACCAGCAGAGGGGAAAGGCTCCAGCAGCAGCGAATCAGACTGCTAACAACAGCAGTGTGGACAGGGATGGTGGAGTGCATAGAGTTGAGGGCACATACCCTAGTAGATGGAGGTCAGGTGCTCACTCTACTCTGCTTGTTGAAGCTTGGCCTCCTGGTCTGTACCCCCACTAGCTAGACATGCAGTGTCTCTGCTCTTCGTACAGCTATCGTAGATGTCCCTTAAGTTAAATTGGCATTGTACGGATCCAGCTACACCATTATGAAGATGCCTTGTTGCTGTACCAGTTATTTCTCTTCCCACATGAGAACAGTGACGTAGTATAAAAGATCTGTTTAGCAGTAGACATGCACTGGCTAGGAGGGTGTGCCCCTTGGATTATCCTGGTGTAGGTAAAGCAGCACAGCTGTCCATAGATGTTGAAGAGCCGATGTGCACTTCCAAGGATACTGTGTCTGAAAACTGCTCTGCACCGTGCTGATGACAACAATTACTTTGCATTCCTAGGGCACTATTTGCTCCCCCGTCCCCAGTGGCTTTAGAAAAGTTGGCAAGTATCTACTTTTTTTAGGCAGGGGCATGGAGGCACACATCATTCCAGCAACATGCTCGAGTTCTCGCAGTAACATGGAGAACATGATCTAAGCCTTCTGCTGCCCTAACCTCTGCTGTAACCTCCAGCCAGGCTACCTCTCTGCCTGCTTTTGATCCTACTGAGTAGTTTTCAGCATATAGCTGTTAATTACAGATCAGGGTAATTCTCAGGTTACAGGGCAGTGAGTGGATCTCACCAGCACCACCTGGTACTTAGTCACAGAGTGCTGATACAGTCACTGGCAGAAAGAGCATTGGATTGGGACTCAGGAGGTGTCAATTCAATGTGGGCTCTGAGACTGACCTGCTGACCTGGCAAAGTCAGATTGCAGCTCTGTGCTCTAGCCCAGTGGTTCCCAACCTTTTCTCTGCTGTGGCACACCTTGATACCTTCAAATTTTTCAAGGCACACCACTATTAAAAAACTCATGACTATTCAAATTGATTAATATACTTATGAATATTCATGAAACATGGTACAGTGTTTCAGAAATGCTGCTATGTGGGGTAGTAGGGGTAGCAGAGTAGGGGCAACAAAACAAGGGAGGTCAGGAATTGGGTGCAGGTGCAGGAGTGAGTGTGGGGAGCAGAGCAGGGCATGGGTGGCAAAAGGGGACAAGGGCAGCCATGTGGGGAACAGCACAAGGGTGGGAAGAGAGGAGAGAGGAAGGGAGAACAAGAGTGACTTTGTGAGGGGGGCAGGGGGAACCTGGAGAGTGGGAAGGTAGGGCAGGGGAGCACGGTGCAGCACCCACTTCCCCCTTGTCCACAGTGGCTCCCTGCCATCCAAGATAAATCCTCACCCCACTGCTGCTCCCTCCCACCCCAGTGGGTCCCTTCCTCCCATTACTGCAGGGGCCAAAACTAGCCCTCCAGTCCCCAGCTGCACTCTATCACACACAGCCACCTCACCCCCCAGCTACACCTCCCCCACCCAAACAGCTACCCCACAACCCCACTACACACCCTCTGCTAAACATCCATTCCTACCCACCTCTGGTACACACACACACCTGCCCCACACAACCCCCAGCAGCCCTCTCCCCCAAAGCCCTTACCTGGGCTGTTTGCAGGCTGCCTGACACAGGCTGCTCCACCCTGCACAGGGAGATTCACACACTCCCAACCTCCCGCAGCTCTCTGCTGGCTGGGCTTAAGGTGGAGCCACCTGAACGGTGCGTTTGGGCTGCTCCTGATATTTTTAGAAGGACCCCTGGAACTCCCCATTCTAGTGCCTTCCTCTATTTTTAAGGGGCCAGAATGCTTCCTGCCTAAAAATAGGGGCCCCCAGAACTGAGTTCCAGTGCCTTCCCCCTTACTTTAACCTCTGCCTTTTCCCAGCCCTGCACAGCCCAGGTGGCTGGGATGAGCAGGGAGGGAACTTTAACTCCAGCTCTCGGGCATGCTCGCTGCGCACTTTGGGTGTTCCTGCAGCACACCAGTGTGCCCTGGCACACTGGTTGGGAACTACTGCTCTAGCTCATTTTCCCCATTAGCAACACCAGGAAAATGAAAATGGGGTTAATGATATTGGCCTACTTTACAAAGGGCTCTGAGATCTACTGATGCAAACTGTTGTGTACAGTCTAGGTATGTAAAACATCCATTTAAAGCTAAACTAACATCTGTCCCTAGCCTGGCTGGCAAGATCCCAGGCAGCGTGCAGTCGGTTTGTATCATTTCCATCCCTGTTCAGTGGAAATGCCTTCTGCTGTGGCACTATCTTGACCAGTTACCTGTGGTTCAATAAAGCGCTGGTCCAGATTCATGGCCACAAAGTCCTGCATGGCATTGGTGACCTTATCCCCTCGCAGGCAGCGTAAGACCAACAGCTTCTGGAAGGAGTCCAGCTTGCTGTCCCACTTCCCAGGCAGGGGCTCTCTGCAAGAGAATCACACTTTGGCTTCGGATTACCATCTGGGGAGGGAAAGGGCTTAAAATGGGTGCTACGTACACCAGCCCAAGGAAAACACTCTTCTACAATCACCCAAATAAGCACCTGGATCTTTGGAGATCATTTTTCTTCAGTGCCTGGATTTTCCAGATGATGGGTGTATTACTGTGGGAGAAAAGTTTCTACTGCCTGCCAAGCGGAGATCAGAATTCAGATTCACAGTTAAGGGGACAAAAGACTCACCTATGCGGCTCTGGACTATCGAAAATTGCACGGAACTTCTGGATGTTGTCCACAAAATCATCCGCAAAGCCGGAGAAATTCCTCAGGTTGGTTAAGGCCAAGATGTCACCCCAAGCTCTCTCATATAGCCACTCGGGAGCTGGGTTTTCTCTCATCATTTTAATGGCACCTCCAGACAGCAGGTATCGCCACTCATCCTGTGGATCGCATAGCACACATCTACAGCTAGTTTGTTTGGCTTTGAAGATCCCTGCTTCATATTGTGGGACAGACACTGCTAGGTGCAGGCATAAATAACAGCATGAACCACCAAGTAAGCACATTTCTGACCTGGATGGCACTGAAACACACCAAATGCACAAGTATCTCTGTAAACACCTACCCAAGAGATGGTCCTCCATAAGGATCAGAAGGGAATGACAAGATAATGGATGAGGATCAAATCAAATATCAAATCACATCAAAGGGCTGGAAGGGACCTCGTGAGATCTGTTTTGTTTGAATTAGTGGGTAGAAGGTACAGGACAACAACAACAAGCACAATGACAGTTTGGACCATCTTTGTATCAGTCAAGGGGATCCGGTTAGGTTGACTGACTCTTTACCTTGTTAGGGGTATATGTGTGTCAATGTCCCTGGACAGAATGCCAGCACTGTGCTTGCTGACAATAAACCTGACCAAGCTCTTCCACCATTGAACCAAGCCAGAGATCTTTCTTTATGAATCCCACTGAGATCTGCTGAATATGTGCGTCCGATCAAGATCTGCACTTTGCTGCTGTGGAGTACGCAGGAGTTCCTGAAACCAGCAGCACTAGCAGCAACAGCAATACCGTGCAGAACTCACAACACTATGTTAAAGAAGCAAAGTCCTGCAGTAACCTCCTGCTGTGTTTCTGCATTCTGCTGTTCAAACTGAACAAGTGCAGGTGGTAAGGGACAGAGTGTATAGCAGAACCGATCTGATGTATAGACACAGGGTCAGATCATCAGATTTCCTTCACAGTGCTGTGCTGGTGCATCTCAGTCCTTAGCTCCCAGGACAATCTCTCTTGGATTTGAGATAGCCTGTTAGATTCCCTAGAGACTCTACAACAGGCTTGGCAAACAGGTTTAATTTCATGCTACAGAGGCCTGCTTTATAAGCCAATGAGAAGGCTTGGGATCTGATTGGGGGAAAAGGGGTCCATCTATGTTAGGTTCATCAATGGCAATACCTAAAGTAGAAAGTTCCCTACTACTGACAGAAAGAAAAGGAAGGACACTGACATCAACCAGATGCTACCCTGGAAAGAAAAACAAGACTTGTTTTGTTTAGCCTGTTTTCTATAGAATCCCTTCTCTTTAGCCAGATTCATCTTGATCTGCCTTGAAGCAAACTCTGCATGAAAGCCCAAGCTTTGCAAACCATGGTTATTTAAGAGTGGTATGACACTCTACCCTCTGCCAACTCTTGTGCTGCAATGTGTCAATGGGACAGATAGCAAATCACCCATGAATGAGCCAGAATCCACCATGCTGAATTCCCTTCATTTTTGTCACAGCCAAATAGTGTAGAAAGATGTGTGCTGTAGAATTACCCAGAGAATGAACTAGTGTTCTAATGTATGAACATTTGGAAGATTCTGAACATCAGCCAGATCCTAACTGAGGACCAGGATGAGTAACTCTTCCCCTAGGAACAGAAGCTGGGACAGGTAATCCACATAATCAGACCTCACTGGAGACCCATCTGTATAGACAAAGCACACTATCCCCCAGTTTCAGAAGTAGGCACAGTCTGGACTTTGGCTGTCACTGGAAATTCTCTTAAACAGATGAGAGAGGCTGTTGTTTACCCACCATGTTGATTTTCCCTTCATTCATCATGATCCTGACGCAGAGCAGAAAGGCAAACATGAGTTTATGCTTCTCAAAGAGACTGCGGCACACATTGCTGTAGAGACTGAAGGTGAGGTAACTGTTTATGTTCACTATCCGCTTCTTCAGGGTGTCTGCAAAGAGCCAGTCACAAAACAGCAATGCCAAGAGTGAAGGAGAAAGGACCTACATTCAGTACTGACATGACCTTGCCAGCCAGGATCTGGGTATGTCTCAGTGTATGAGGTTATATATGTAAACTACGTGGGAAGCTCAAGTCCTTCTTACACCCTCCCAATTGTCAACCTCACCATCCCTCAGTTCTGGCCTAGGAAAGTTTGCTCTTCACAAGGAACAGTGGGGCCCCGAAACCTTAGCATACTAAGAATCTCAAAATTTGGCCCATTATAAATACACTTAGGATATTTCTGTTAGGTGCAGGTGCACAGACTATTGCAGAGGTGTGTTAATTAACCATGCCCCCTCTTTCTATCTCAGCACATAAACCTGGCCATGGTATTGTGCTTTCCTGGGATGGCAGCGGCTGACAGATGTGAATTTACCCTTGCCATGAGTTCCTAGGTTACTCTGTGCTGCCAGTATTTCAAATGTGCCAATTCATGAAATTCAGAATTTCTAATTAACAGCAGCAGCCTGGAGTGTGGCCATACATTAAATATCTTTGCATGGGACTGGCCTGGTGGTCCAGAGGCAGGGAAAAGTGCTGTCAGAGAGTGGATCAGAGCTCCTTTCAACCTTGTCTCACTCCTCAGAAAGTCACGCTGAGTGTCAGGCCCGTTCATAGGGGTGTGTAGAGCCCTGGGCAAATCACTCTCTGCAGGCCCGCCCCCCAGCATTGGGGGGTGGGGCCCGCTGGCCCAGAGGAGGGACAGACCCCTGCGCTGCCCTCCCCATGCTGGGGACCAGGTGAGCGGCCAAAAGGGCCTGCCCAATGCAGCGCTGCTGGTCTGGCCACCCCCTCCCCCTCGCCAGGTGCGTGGCTCTGGGCTCTGTGCTGGAGCAGTGGGGAGTGGGCTCGAAGTAGCGCGGCCGGGGCAGGGGGGCAGCAATACTAGCTCCATGCAGCCTCCTGCCCCATCTCCACTGCTCCAGCACAGAGCCCAGAGCTGCGCACCTGGGGGGGAGGGAGGGTGGCTGGACCAGAAGTGTTGCACTAGGCCGCCCTTTTGGCCACTTGCCTGGTCCCTGGAATGTGGGGGGGCAGCGGTGTGGCTGTGTGGGGCCCCCCAAAGCGTGGGGCCCTGGGTGGCCGCCCCAGTCGCCCTACCCTAGGGACGGCTCTTTTGAGCGTTTCCTGTTGATGGACTCTGGAGGGAGTTAACTAGTAGATGCCTCGGCTCTGGGTGGAGCTTGAAGAGCTTAACAAAGTTCAGTCAACTGCATGGAAAAAGCAATGACAAAATGAAGACTCAGAGACTGATTGATAAGGACTAGCTGCTTATCCCTGTTTTGTACCAGTACTAATTTCATAAGAGAACCACAAGAGGAGAAAAAGTGCTCCTAGGCAGAGAGGATTCTCTCATGATGGTATTGCCAAGGCAGTTATGCAGGATGCCTCCCTATCATGTCTTGAACTACGGCTTTGTTTGTCTCTAAAAAGGAGGAACTTTTGAGCTGCATGGCAATGAGACCCTGTTCAAGCAGCTCTGGCAGTAAATAATCAGGGCCAGATTTAGACCCAGGATAAGCATGTTCAGTGGAGATACCTCCACCTACACTAAAGCTGAATTTGTCCCCATGTGTTGAGCAAAATAATGCAGTGATCACATTTTTGCTTTCCATTTGAGGAGATGCCCATCTACACCTGAACCCTTTGGAGGTACCTGCTCTCTCAGAGTTTGCGATTCCGGACAAGAAGATGTTGAGGAACCACTCGAGGGAATACTGATACATGGGGTCAACGTTGGATAGGTCGGAGACACAAAAGTAAAGGATCTGAGTGCGGATAGCGACAGGCACATACTCCAGACGAGTAATGTCTATGTCTTTTTCTGTCTGCTCTGCTATCTTCACTTTGGCCTGTGGGAACACTCAAAAACATCACAGCTGCACCATTTTAAACTGACCAAGGCTCGGTGTCTGTGAGTGGGAATCAATCACTTACCTGGATTTCCCCTGCTTTTAGCTTGGATGCCTCCAGCACTTTTATGAGTTCTAAGTCATCAACTGGATTTCCCTCAGAGGAGCTGAGCCTGTACAATATCTGATCCTCTATCTCCTTCAGCTCTTGTCGCATTTTGGCGTTGCTAATGATCAGCTGGTTCTTGGCCTCTTCCAAGTCTGGTCGCTCCTCAGCTACCACTTGTCCCAGCAACTGGTCTTCCAAGCCACTGTAACAAAACCGTTGCATATTATAGCTTGGATGCCAAGCCTTTCCCAGCAGCAAGCCATGGGATCACAATAATTGGGCATAGGACAACCGATAACTCATGCTTTTGAGAGCCCTGCAGATCCAAGTTAGATAACTTGCAACAAAAAGCAGCTGCAGTTGGTGACCGAGGTCAGCACAAACAACCTTATGGGCAACAGAACAACTGAAAGGAAAAGGGAAAAATGAAATAGAACAGCTTTAAGCAAAAGCACTGGGAAGCTAACAGGACTCTGTCTGCCAAGAAAGGGAGGAGAAAGACACAAAGTGTAAAGAAATTTAGCTAGCCTAAATGTCTCGTCTCCCTTGGAGCTACACGGTGCAGCTACATATGGTATATCTCTGGCCCCCACCATAAATACTGAGTGCTTCAGAAAACCCCAGTGTGGTAGAGAAAGGCTTCTATTTTTACAAAGCACAGAGGAACTAAATGACTTGCCCAAGGCTAGGAAGCCTGTGGCAGGGCAAGGATTTGAAGAAAAGTCTTTAAAGTTCCTGGCCAGCATTAGCCCATCCTTACTCAGTCTGGGTTGAATTTGTTTTCTATGGCTCAGGAGCAGGAGAGAGGGCAATGTTTGCAACAGTTCCGTGGCTACCAATACAAAGGGGTGAGTGGTCACCTGGGAGAAAGGGTGAAGTTAATCAGCGTGAGCTTGGTGGAGATCTCTGGTGTGTAGTGAGGGTTGGGCAGATTGGTGGTGATGTACATCTTGAAGTCCTCATGGTATGGGATAACTGTATCTCCCAGCTTCAGTACTGTGTTGCCTTGCTGTTTGTAGGTCTGTAAAAAGAGAAAAAGTATAACAGAGGTTGGAACTTTTGCATTTAAATGTGTTTATATATTTTGAGATCCAGCCAAAGAGGAAGTCACACGATCGATCTAGCTCTGTTGCAGGCTGGCTAGATAAAGATTTCCAAAGCTGTCTAGGAGATTTAGAGACCCGAGTTCCATTAATTAGTACTAAGCATCTAAATTGCTTACTTCCAAAATCCCAACCTGACCAGACACATTCCCACTAAGGGAGAACAAAGCTGTGCTTCACACAGCACTGGAGAACCCACTACACTCTTGTGCCAGGCTAGGCAGGGTTCCTGTTAGTTTTGCTAGACAGGCAGAAGGGAGGAACCTGTTTCAGCAGGACAGGCTCGAGAGCTGGATCCAGTTCCTCCCCCACGTTCTCCAGCAAGAATGGCTTTCCGAAGCGAATGGAGTTCTCCAAGCTGCGCAGAAAGTCCCGATCACTCAGCTTCACCACTTCCAAACCGTTCTCCTTCTCCTGAAGGACAGAGAACCCACAGAGAAAAGACAGTTTCTTACCTATAACTGTCGTTCTTTGAGAGGAGTTGCTCATGTCCATTCCACCGATAGGTGTGTGCACGCCTCTGTGCACGGCTACTGGAAACTTCTTCCCCCAAGAAGCAGCCACAGGGCTGGCACTGGCTCCCCCTGGAGTGACATGCATCTGCCACAGTATATTAAAGAAAGCCGAAGCCCAGCTCGCTCAGTCCCTTCTTTCCACTAACCCCAAAAGCAGGGATGGCGGGTGGTATTTGAATGGACATGAGCAACTCCTCCCGAAGAACGACAGTTACAGGTAAGAAACCATCTTTTCTCCTTCGAGAGCTTGCTCATGTCCCTTCCATCTATAGGTGAATCATAAGCTTACATTGGATGGTGGGCAGAGTTAATGGTGAACAGATTGCAGCACCTTCCTTCAAAAGGTTGCATCATCTCTCTCCTGCTCCACGATGGCGTAATGCGATACAAACATGTGAATCAAAGAGCACGTCGCAGCACTGCAAATTTCCTGCACAGGTAGGTTGGCCAGGAAGGCTGTGGACACGGCTTGAGCTCTTGTCGAATGTGCCAGCCCGGGGAGTGGACACTCCGCTTTATTGTAGCAAAGTCTTATACATTGCATGACCCATTTCAAGATGCATTGTGAAGAAACAGGAAGTCCCTTCTTGTGGTCAGCGAATGCCACAAAGAGTTGTGTAGACTTTTGAAATGCTCTAGTCCAGTCAATATAGAAAGCTAATGCCCTTCTCACATCCAGGAGTGCCAACAGCAGTCCTCTTCCAATGTGTGAGGTTTTGGGTAAAAAACTGGAAGACATATCATCTGGTTACAATAAAACTCTGATACAACTTTGGACAAGAACCTTGGGTGAGGTCTAGGTTGCAGCATATCCTTAAAAGAAAATAGTATATGGGGGGGCTGATGAAAGAGCTCTCAGTTCAGAAACCCTCCTTGCTGAAGTTATTGCCACCAAAAAGGCTACCTTCATGGACAATATTGAACATTGGGCAGATAGCTAGTGGCTCGAAAGGAGATCTTGTGAGCTGAGATAAAACTAGGTTAAGATCCCAAGGTGTTGCTGGGTTACATATCTGAGGGTACAAACGCTCAATCCCTTTCAAAGATCTTGCTGACACTAGATGTGAGAAGACTGACCTTCCTTGTAATGGTAGATGGAATGCAGATATTTCCACCAGGTTGACCTTTAATGACAGTAAGGAAAGGCCCTGTAGCTTTAGGTGCAGTAAGTAGTTTAAAATCAACTGGACTGCTCAGTCTGTCGGTGATATCTGGCGCTTTACCACCCAGGGGAGAATCTCCTCCATTTTGATGTATATGATGCTTTGGTGGAGGGCTTCCTGCTACCAAGCAGAATCTCTTGCACCTGGGTGGAGCATGCCTGCTCCTCTGTGCTTAACCATGGAGTCACCATGTTGTAAGGTGGAAGGATTCCAGGTCTGGATGCAGTAGTCTTCTGCAATCCTGCGACAGGAGGTCAGGATGAAGAGGAAGCTCCCACAGATAGCTGAAGAAGAATCGTGAACCAGCATTGCCGGGGCCAAGCTGGGGCAATTAACATGACATCCACTTTGTTTTTCTTTATTTTCCAGATTACCCTGCAGATCAGTGGGATCGGAGGGAAAGCATACAACAGGGGACCGCTCCATGAGAGAAGGAAGGCATCTGATATGGACCCCAGCTCCCATTCTCTCAGGGAACAGTAGCGGATGCACTTCTTTTTCCAGTGTGAGGTAAGCTGTCTAGTTGGAAGGAGGTTACTAGTGGAGTTCCCCAAGGATCGGTCCTGGGACCCATCTTATTCAACATTTTCATTACTGACCTTGGCACAAAAAGTGGGAATGTGCTAATTAAGTTTGCAGACGACACCAAGCTGGGACGTATTGCCAATACGGAGGAGGATCGGGATAGCATACAGAATGATTTGGGTGACCTTGTAAAGTGGAGCATTAGAAATAGGATGAAATTCAACAATGGGAAGTGCAAGGTGATGCACTTAAGGACAAATAACAGGAATTTTTCTTATAAGTTGGGAATGCATCAGCTGGAAGTGACAGGGAGGAGAGGACCTGGGAATACTGGTTAATCACAGAATGACAATGAGTAGCCAATGCGATGTGGCAGTGAAAAATCTAATGCAGTCCTGGGGTGCATCAGAAGGTGTATTTCCAGTAGAGATAGAGAGGTGTTAGTACCGTTATACAAGGCACTGGTGCGACCTCACTTGGAATATCGTGTACAGGTCTGATCGCCCATGTTTAAGAAAGATGAAGTCAAAGTGGAACAGGTGCAAAGAAGGGCTACAAGGATGATTTGTGGAATGGAAAATCTTTCCTATGAGAGATGACTTAAAGAGCTTGGTTTGTTTAGTCTGACCAAAAGAAGGCTGAGAGGAGATATGATTGTTCTTTATAAATACATTAGAGGGATAAATACAAGGGAGGGAGAAGAATTATTTGAATACAGCGCCAATGTGGGCACAAGAACAAATGGATACAAACTGTCCTTCAGAAAATTTAGGCTTGAAATTAGACACAGATTCCTAACCATCAGAGGAGTTAAGTTCTGGAATAGTCTACCAAGGGAAAAGTGGTGGGGGCAAAAATCTTAGGTGCCTTCAAAACCGAGCTTGATAAGTTTATGAGGGGAATGATATGATGGACAGGGTAGCTTGGCCATTGTCTGTCTTTTACTACTGGTGATGGGTATGATAGTGACCTGGGAAGGGGCACTGGATCGAGTGGGTTCTGAATTATTACAGAGAAGTTCTTCTTGATTGGCCATTGTGGACTTGCCCTCATACTCAGGGTTTAACTGATTGCCATATTTGGGGTCGGGAAGGAATTTTCCCCAGGGCAGATTGGCTTGGGTGCTGGGGTTTTTTGCCTTCCTCTGCAGCATTGGGCATGGCTCACTTGCCGGTTGATTCTCTGTATTAAAGTCTTTAAATCATGATTTGAGGACTTCAATTGCTCAGTTATGGGTTTGAGGTTCATTGTATGAGTGGGTTGGTGAGGTTTTATGGCCTGCAGTGTGCGGGAGGTCAGACTAGATGATCATATTGGTCCCTCTGACCTTAGAGTCTATGAGTCTATGATCGATCTGGAGAAACCCCCACCTCTGGAAAATTTGCAACACTACCTCCGGATAGAGCGACATTCATGGTGACAACAAAATACTCTGCTCAGGCAATCAGCATCTTTGTTCTTCAGACCAGGTAAATGAGAAGCCTTTACGTAGAAGTGATGTGCCACAGCTAGGTCCCACAGGCATATAGCTTCCTTGCACAGAGCCGGGGATTGAGTCCCTCCTTGTTTGTTTATATAGTACATGGCTGTGGTGTTGTCTGTCAGCACATGAACTACTTTCCCCAAAAGATCGTGGAGGAAGACCTTGCATACTAGGTGGATCACCCATAGCTCTTTGATGTTGATGTCCAGATCTGTTGCATTCCTGTCTGTTGCATGGGATGGCAGGGAGACATTTGCCGTATCAGGAGTGGTTCTGCGGCCTCCAGGATCTTCCTTTTCTCTGCGGCCATCCGTCTCCGCTTTGAGTCGCGCTCCCCAGCACTTGGAGCTAAGCTGCTCACTGCTGGTGCCAAGCATCCCGACAGCCTGCTAGAAGGACCTAGTCTGGGTTTGTCTCTAGGGGCAGGAGTGGCAGCCACATTCACAGGCAGTGAAGGCATAGCTATTAGTGCTCTTGCCACCTGAAGAGCCTCCAGAGTAGAAGGAACTGGAAGGCATGACAGATATTCTTGTGGCTTTGGAGCGGGGCTTGGCTGTTGTGGGTGCCTGGGTGAGGTGTTGGCTCCCAGCCCACGCTTCTTCACCCTCATTGGTGAAGCGCTCCGGTGCCTGGTGCTTCTGGGCACCGAATTGGTTGGTGTTGGTGTGAGCGCTGAGTCTGTGCTGCACACTGAAGCCATTTTCGGTGCCAGTGACTACACAGGAGCCCCAGCTGGGGATATCGCGGCTTCCATAAGGAGGGCTTTCAGCCAAAATTCCCTCTCCTTCTACATTCTGGGTTTAAAATAATTGCAAATGCTGCACTTGTCCTTCACATGAGTCTCATCCAGACATTTTAAACATTTTTGGTGTGAATTACTTGTAGGAAAAGCTTTCCCACATCCAGAGCATGGTTTAAAACCAGGAGATCCTGGCATAATGCTCTATGGTGATGAACTAAGTGCCTAACTATGCTAATCAGGGGTTAAAGTATAATCTGGTGGGCCCTGGAACCTTCTGGTACAGGTGGACCCCCTCCGGCAAGGATGGGCCCCCCAATACCCATCCCCAGAACCCACCCCCTGCCCCAATATTCACCTCCAGACACAGGCACATACACACACACACAAAACCCCCAGCAGCAACCCCCCCCCCCAGCCCTTCCTTGGCTCTTTGCAGGCTGCCTGAGCAGCTGGAAGCTACTTCCAGTCCCAAGCTGCTCGGCCTTGCAGGGGGGAGAGTCACAAACTCCTGGCCTACCCCAGCTCTCTGCTGCCCAGGTTTAAGGTGGAGCCACCAGAACTCTGCGTTCCGGCTGCTCGTGCTATTTTTAGCGGGGCCCCGGAACGCAGTGTTCCAGTGCCGCCTTCTATTTTTAGGGCCCTGGAACTCTGCCAGCCTAAAAATAGGGAGCCCCGGAGCTGCATTCCGGTGCATTTCTCCTTACTTTAACCCCTGATGCTGACCAACAAGAACAAAGGAACACTTAAGAGGAGCTAACAACTAAGTAACTAGGGGGAAATTGACTAGAAATTGAGCCACAGCTGCAGCAAGGTTCCAGTAGCCATCCAAGGTGGAAAGAAGGAACTGAGTGGTCTGGGCTCTGGCTTTCCCTGATATACTGTGGCAGATGCGCGCCACTCCAGGGGGAGCTGGAGCCAGCCCTATGGCTGCTGCTTCAGGGAAGAAGTTTCTGGTAGCTGTGCATGGAGCCATGCACACACCTATAGATGGAATGCACATGAGCGAGCTCTCGAAAGAGAATTTAGAGAGCATAGGCGTGAACAAACTTTGCAAGGAACCCTGACTGTTTGGGAATGAAACCAGCAAGCAGGTTCCTTCCAACATTAGGATTGCAAATACCAAAAAAAACCCCAAAAAAACCCCACCAAACCAAAAAAACTCCCCCCAACCCTCCCCCCCCCCCAAAAAAAAACCACCCCCCAACAAATCCATGCATTAAGTAGGAAAGCATCTGCATTATCTGACTTGCATATTAGGGCCTCATAGCAGACTTAGCAAATGCCTAATCAATGCAATGCGGCCAAGGTAGCATGGGTATGTTCTGCATTTCCTGACTTCCCACATTCACAGTTGCAATCTTCCTGTAATACCTTCCCCTGCAGTGCTTAGGCCTCAGAGATCTCTGAGTTGCTAGGGGAAAAAGAACTAGAAACAGAGGTTTCAAGACAACAGCTCATGCCTCTGATTAGCCTGCAAGGTAGGAGCAGTTGGGAAATAGAAGCCTCCAGCAAGTAGAGGAGCAGCAGCTGTGGTAAGAAAACTTGCTAAATCTCTTCCCCTTATCTCACTCCTGTACTAAAGGGCTGTTGTTGCTTTAAAGCACCATAAGGTGCTTTTTAGAAACACTTGGCTCACGCAGCAGTGTGGAGCCAGGCCAGAGAACAAACTGCTGCCTGGCAGGCAAATAGACGACACTTGTGAGTGCTTTTGATCTAATAATGTCACCTAGCTCCTATCATGCACTTTGCATCAGGAGATCTTAAAGTGCTTTTCACAAGATGGCAGATTATTATCCCCATTGTACAGATGGGAGAACTGAGCTGTTACAGTCAGTTGCCCAAAGACACCCAACAGGCCAGGCCTCCTGGCTCCCAGTCCAGCACATTAGCCACCAGGCCGCACGGTCCCTCAAAGCCTGCAGTAGACTGAGATCTATTGGTGAAACTGCCTCCCTCCTCTTGAGCTATAGAGCTACAGTTGTAGTCAGGGAAGAATTTCAGGCTGGCATTCCCTTGGTATAAAATAAAAAGAAGGGAACTTCTGGCTGGAGTGAACAGTGAGGGCCTTGGACTCTTTTCCCACCACAGTGCAAAGTAGCCTGAACTTGTGGATGTTTAAGGCAAACTGCAAAGCCCATCTATTCTGATGAACTCTGGGCTGGGTGAGATGTGGCAGCAATTGCCTGGATTTCTCCTTATTTTTTCCAGCTTTGTGCAACACCCCAACCCCACAGGATTTAAGGCCTCTCTCTATATGCAGCTCTAGACAGGGTTTGTTGTAAATGGAAGGAACAAGAGAGAGAAGAACAAAAAAACAGAATGAATCTACTGGGAATCTTCAAACCCTGAGGACAGAACAACGGAAAAAGAAACCACACCTATACCAGCAAACTTGGCTCCTCCCTGTCAACAGTGGAAGACGCCCTTACCAAATTCTTGATCCATTTGTTGGCTTGTCCCTGGGGGTCTATGAAGTGCGTCCAGCGCTGTGAAAACTGTGTTATTACACCATTCTCCACAGATAGGGTGTCATTGGGTAAGCCAGCAATCTGATTGCAATCAAAAGAGCACATCAGATGTCTAACAGCAACTGTGTATACTATACCAGAGGCATTCTTTCCTATCACGAAGCAGTGTTTGATAATCTGCCAGCATGTTAATGTCTGACATATGCACCCGGCATGGCTCCTACATACACTAGACTCAGAACCTGGTCCACTACAACCATGCTTAAGCAGTGTTGCAGCTAGGAAGTTCACACATGCTTCTCTGACCAGAGATAGGTGATTCTTCCCTGGAGAAATGCACTAGCTACACCACATTACAGGCCAGATCCTCTCACACGGTTCTAAAATCACCCTCCCTAAAATTCCTTCTCTCCATGACAAGGGAAGTCTTGCTAGCAACAGCAATGTTTGGACATGATCTGGTCTTGCTTTTGTGGTGGGACCCATGCTGTGTCACAAAGCTATGCTGCAGACATGCAGACAGCAGGGACAGATGCTCCACCACATTAACGTTCCTTTACACTGCTCAAAACACCCTAACCAGCCTCTTCAGGATTCCCATTGTTAAGGAAAATAAACAAGAAGTCTTGTGGCACTTTTAGAGACTAACACATTTACTTATCACATGAGCTTCCATCGATGAAAATCCCACTTCAACGTCTGACGAAGTGGGATTCTCTCTGATGATAGCTCATGCGATACATAAATGTGTTAGTCTTTAAAAGTGCCCCAGGACTCCTTGTTTGTTTTGCTGGACTAGACTAACACGGCTGCCCCTTTGGAACTTGGCAACATTATGAAGGGGGTTCTCTGGATGGTGCAGAGCACAGGGGGGTAGTCAAGGAAAGGCACCTGGCCAATACATCCCTGTCAGTAAGAACAGCCTCTTGGTATCACAGGCATTGTGCAGAGAGACCCTCATCCTGCTCTGATGTATGCCAGGCACTGGTCTGGCAGCTGACTGATGCCAAGATGTTGAACTGGCCAGCTCAGGACTTGGGTTCCGGGCTTTAGTTTTGTTCCACAATATGTGGTTACATGGCCTGGTCTCTTTCACAGAGCAAAGCCAGGCTGTTAGAACGTGGCCAGGGCACTACAAAGCCGTAATGTAGGTGGGAATACGTATGGTTCCACATAGGGAACCTATACGTGCAGTGAAACATCACTGCTCTTGGCCACCACATACCTGCCATGATCGGATTTTCACAGGGTCTCCCAGAGTGCTTATCAGGGTTGGTTCCTTGGTGTGCGGGACATCGTGTTCCTCCAGTTTCTTTAGCCAGTTCTCGCACAGTGCTGTGCGGTACTGGCCCTGCCAAGAGGAGCAAAGCTCCATCAGCTAGAGATCAGTGTGAATTATGCACTGGTATAATTTGCCTTTAAAAATTAATCCTCTCCTTGCTGGTCACGGTCAAATCCAGCTCCATGACTCAGCCTAAGTTCTTCACCCAGCAAAGGAAGAGCAAGTCCAAGGGAACTACTGAGACTCCTTTACCTAGCTGCCATACTCATGTGTCATAGCTTAGCTTCTATAGGGTTTAGATTTGCTGGTGGCACCCTTGGAATTGCACCAGAAGTCCACTCTCTTTGACAGCCAAGCAGAACATATGCATCTGGGTACCCCATGGGAGGTCAGCTTACTAGCTGAACCAGGTAATTGTAATTGCCCTGATGATTCCTGGGCACAGGTCTGAGTTGTGTGCGGCAACATAGCACAACCCCTTAAGCAATTGCTTTCACATAGTGAAAATGTGAATGTGACCCAGTGACCTGTGTTCGCTTTCAGGTTATGGAGGCTGATCTATCAACAAAGAAGAGAGGCTACGTTACAGACCCTTGGATTAAGAGGGGTGTAAAGCTGTACTCAGCTGCTGGTACGGAGGAGTTCTCTTTATTTGCTTACTGTGAAAGGACCCAGGTATGCCACGAAGCCAGCTGAAATCAGCACATCACCTGCGATATTGTTGATCATATAATCCAGGTTTTGGACTGTGTCCTGCCAGCGCACCTTCTCATCTGCCAGGCCATTAATTAACTGTGAAACAGCAACACACATGGCAAGTTACCAGTCAGCTGTCTCATAGCACAACCTATGACCTGCACCCTGACGAGACATGTTGCACATGAACAGTGACCAGAGCATTAGCACTCACTGTGCCACAGCCCCAAGAACTCTTTTGAACTACAACAAGCTGCAATGATCCCCTGCCCCCTAATGCTGCATATCATCAGGGCTCTTGTCATGCCCCTGGGTCTAACTCAGGCATGCTCTCTACACTGTGGCTGGGAAGGGAGGTGGAAAGACAGCTTTGTCGCCCGCGATGCCAGAGCAATCTCCAGCTAGGTGCTTAAATTGACTTCTAGCCCCTTTATGTTGTCACAGTTGTGTCCAGGACGTGTTGCTGGCATGAGCTGTGATCCACTAGAAGCTGCATACAGTGATTACACCCATATCATTTGCCCGTGGACCCCCAAGCAGCGTGTCTCATTACTAGTACGGAATATAACAAAAGCACAATTGCCCTGGAACTGGCATCAGAACTTGGCTCCACCTCTTACCTTGTCAGCTCGGCCCAGCCTCTGCTCACACAGCTCACACTTCATCTCCAGTTCCTCCTTTTTGGCAATGCAGCTCTTGTACTTGGCCTCCAGGGTGGCAATGCCGTCCTCCACTTCTCTCAGGCGCTCCTTGGCTTCATCAAGGATCCTCTGAGTGACCTGCAGGTCCTCTTCTGCCTCCCGCAAGGCTTGCTGTGGAAAGACGTGACATGCTGGAACTTCAGAACCCTTGTATGTGAGCAATTTCCACCCATCAAAGGGCAGGGCTTGGATCTGGCCTATGTTCTTCAGAAGTTACCAAGGTTCTTCATGCTATGTAATCATCTTCACTTCTGAATGTTATAGCTTCCACACTCAGGGGCTGATTAAGGTGCCCAGGGGCCCTGGGCTGCTCACTTTCATGGGACCCCTGGACCCTGCTCTCCCACCAAGGTGGCAGCCAGCTCGGGGGCAAGGCAGTGTATGGGCATGCCAGCTCTGAGACCACCTAATAGACCTGTCAGTTGTATGGAGCGGGCCAGCACTTGGCACTGGGACCTGTTTGGCTTTGGTGTAGACTGGAGTCTACAGACTGGCCAGCTATGGGGGCTGGGTGGGGGGGTGGCAGTGCTTGGTTCCAGTGCCCAACACAGAGCGCCTACTTGAGCCAGAGGCTGCAGCCTGCAGTGCTTCCACCCTGTTCCTGGGCTGCTGGTCTGGCAACCACCACATGAGGGGGGGCAGGTCAGTGATGGTGTGCCAAGGCTGGGAGTACTGTCAGCTTGCCACTCCAAGGCCAGGGTAGTACTGTGTCTCAGCCAGGGCCAGATTGTTACAGGGTGGTGGGGCCCCCCTTTAGCCCAGGACCGAGGCTGGACCCCCAAAAGCCCCTGCATTAATCCAGCCCTGTCCATGCTATCCTCTTACTGTGGGCCCTGGCTCACCCAACCCACAGGTTAATTCATCACTGCCTGGGGCAGGCCACAAGGGTGTTCAAGGTTAAGCATCTACTTCAATGTTTAGGCACTTAAACAAATGGCCTGAGATTCAAAGATGCTGAGCATTCCCAGCTCTTGCCAGGTTCACCAATGGCCACATCGCACACATGCAAAGCTATAGCTCTCACCCGCTTTGGTTCCACTGCTTTGGCCACAAAGTGGTACTTGTGCATAGCGCGCACCCACTGGCAGATGGAGGTGCAGGCTTTGGACACTTTGGCTATGGCTGCTGGTTGAAACTCCTCATTATCAATATATGGCTGGATGGCTTTAATCACTGTATCAGCGATGTTGTCCTGCAAGGAACAACAGTGCAGAGTAAGAGGGAAATGAGTGATGATAAACAAAGGGCTGAGACCTTTAGGGATTCAGTAGGGATCCCACCGTGACAGATTGAAGGGCTTAGAGTGCCAGGGGCATGGCAGCAGGACCTCTTAATACTGTGTGATGATAACAAAGGCTGCCCCTTATTTCCAGGCTGCTGCCTTGCCCTCTTCCCTCACCCATTCCTAGGCCTAAAGGGAATCAGTCGCTGCCTATTCATTCCCTCTGCTTGTCTTTGTGGTTGCAGGTTTTTGCAGACCAGGACAATCTGGCTAAAATAATTACGTTTCTCTTCCTGTTTGTTATACTATCCTGGCCACAGGCCCTGTAAGGGAAGGTCTTTCCTTGAAACGTCTGGTGCCAGACTAGGCCAGTTCAAATACAGCTGCAAACATCTCCCATGTCCTCAGACAGTCCTCACTGATCCTCCTTCAACTTATAAATCCTTTACCCCTGCCAGACCAGGGTAAGTGGTACAGGATCATCTCCCCTCCTTCTGCCATGACTTACCTTGTCATATTTAAAAAGGCTCTCCAAGAACTTCCCCGGGTCCTGAAGAAGGCCCTTGCCTGGCTCCCAGTAGTCATCCACCTTAGAGCCTGGCTTGTCTCCAGCCACTTTCTTGGGCTTGATTCCTTTCATGATACAGACTGCTTCTATCACCATCTTCACGCCAACAGGAGGCCGCTGCATAGCTCGTACCTACAAAACACAAGTGACCCTGTAAAATGGGGAGTGGGTTAGCATGGTCCTTTGCCTGATTTTCTGCATTGCATGCTAGCAACTATTGCGTGCTAAAACCAGATGGTGCTGATACCATATAAGGGCTGAGTGATCAGACACCAGAGGGTCAAGGCTTAACTCTGTCTTAGTATGTTGGCCTTAAGATGTGGTCTCTATTTCTGGAGCTGATCAGCTACTGACACAGGGGAGGGGATTGAACCTTTTCATATTATTGTCAAATGCTACCCAAACCAGGAATTTCTTACCACAGCCTTCCAAATGGTACATAGAGGAGTGCTGCAACTTGCCCAAGACCACAGAGTAAGTCAGTAGCACAGCCAGGAACCTCATCCAGTGAGATGCCAAGTCTGCCGTTCAGATGGGCAGACTCCACTGCCCACCATGATGGTAAGCTGTGCAATGTCCCTTTAAATCTGGGTTTCCTGATCCCTACAGTGTAAACCTTGGGGCCTGACTGTCTCTCTCTGGCAGGATTCTGTTTCACTGCTATAGCAATTCCCTCACTAGTGAGCTCTCACCTGTGTGGTGACTTGTGTTTAATGCACAAGCAGATTTTATGGTGTATATACCAGTTATTCACTGACTATGTAAAATAGTGGTCTGAGGCACAGGAGATCACTAGCTAATAATCCCAGTGGTGTGTGATACAACCTAATTTGTGCCTACACCTAAACATATATCTTATGATTTCCTACTCCTATGTAATTAGCCCTCATTTCTGTGTGGGCTACAGTCACCTACAGGGTATGGATTTTCTGCTTTCTTCCTCTTTTGGTGCTAAGGTCATTAGCAAAGTTATTACCAATCACAGAGACTAGTAAAGCATCTCACTGAGCCAGGAGGTGCAGCTTCTGATCTGGGGTGTGGGGCTGTACAGGTTGCAGGTGAAATTAGCATGACTAATGAGGAAACCTTCATTTCAGTGAGGCCCTCAAAGGCTCTACTAAGAGTTGCTGGCCCTTGGAGGATGCAGTGCTGGTGAGTATTACCTGTCCCTAATCCCTTTGGGATGGGTGGTCCTCCTTCCCCTTTTCCTTAGGACTGAAAATGCTACAGGTTGGAAGGGAGGAAGCAACTACATTGTCTGATTTAGTGAGAAAACCTTGGGAATCCAATACACCTGTAGTGTGTTCAAATGGGTTCAGCCGATAGGCCTGAACTCATGAGCATCAAGGGTGAGTTTGCTCCTTTACCCCACAGGAGATGTGGGTTTTCCTACTGATCTTTCTCTCCCCTGAGAGCTGAGTGTGCTGGATGGTGCACCCTAAAGTCAGGGCTTTGCCTTCAGAGCTGGAGAAGAGATTTGAGTCCTCACTAAAGCTGGAGCTGGGAGTGTGGCACATGATAGATCTGGTGCCTTTGTGGTTGCTGAACACAGCTGTGGGAGTGTTACATGAAGAATAACACAGATGCCATTTCTTTTGTTTTTGTCAGCATTAACCACTCCTGCCATGTTCACCCGGAGGCGCTCCAGGGGCTTCTTACTGGACACAGTCAACAGAGGAGCAGAGTTTGTGGAGACTGTGAACAGTTTCTACCCTAAAGCTGATGCTCTCAATGGGAAGGACTTTGACTGGCTCTTTGACTGTCCTGAGACAGCACAGTTCCTTGACTGGTTCTGTAACACAGTAGGGGAAGAGAATGTATTGAGTCCCAAGGAGGTGAAAGCCTATGAGACCCTGCTCAGTTTAGGGAAGCCTATTCTGGAAGGTGAAGCCCTAGATCAGGTATTGCAAACCTGTCGCAAATGCCCACAGCTGAAGGGGGCCATGTCAGAGGATGAGGCCCTGCCCCTGGAGGTGTTGGAGTGGGAGGCACAGGCTTTGCATCATCATCGTGCCCGCCAGCTGCAAAGATATAACAGGCTCCAGATCCGTGCAGCTGGTCTGAAGCAGGAGCTGCACCACTTGGCGGACAAGGGAGAGAAGGTAGGCCGAGAGTTGAGGAAGATCCAGCTAGACCTGGAGCTGGAGAACTCCCAAATCAACAGTGTTCTGAGCCAGGCCTGCAAGGTAGCCAACCAGCTGGTGGAGTGGTACCAGGACACTGGGAATGGGAGGCTGCTGGGACTGATATCAGAGGCAGATCTGAGCCGCTACCTGGTATTGGAAGACCAGGCCACAGGGGCATTAATGGCTTTCATTCGGAAGACACTGGCAGGCTCCACTCACGCTTTAAATCCTGAGGGTACAGGCTTACAAGAAGGGAAGAGACAGGACAGCTGCCAGGAAAACTTGGCTACTCAGGCCACAGCAGGGTTAGCTCACACTATGCTGCCAGAGAACAGGGGGCATCAACACGAGCATGTGGCAGATCCCAGACTGGGTGCAGAGGCCCAGAAAGAACTGATTAGGAGGACAATGGCAGGGCTCCACTGGAAAGCCCTGCCAGAAAAGCACAGTGGGCCCCAAGTGAAGGCTGCAAGAGTGAATGCACTGTGTGGTCAGGAAGGTGGCCAGGAAATGGCAAAGGGACTAGAAGACGTGGCCCAAGTAATACCATTGGAGAGCATGGGGATTCCTGAAGCCAACCCCCTAGAGAACCTGGGCAGCTACCAGAAGGAGCTGAAGTACATGGAGCTCGCTTACATCTGCCACCAGAAAGAGCTAATCATCACCTTGGCAGAAGTTGATGGTGTCGGTGCTGGACTGCAGTGGGCAGAGAGGGCCCTGAAAACCAGCAAAGACAACAAGGTATAGCTCTGCTCCCTTGTTACCATCCTCCACCCCTCAAGGAGCAATGACATATGGGTCATGGGAAAGCTGTTAGTTGCCTTTGATTTAGGAGTGGGCGGGGGCCAGTATCTATTACAGCTCTTGTGAGGTACCCCCTGAAGAGTTCAGGCAGATCTTGCATACCTCTGAGGCCATACCTTTATTCAAATCCCCTTTGTAGATGCTGGAGGATGAGCTCCGCCTTCGCATAGCCACTTTACAGGATCAGCTGCAGACCATCGAAGTTGATAGAGACCAGATCCAAACTCAACACCTTGTGCCCCTCCTTCAGGCCAGTGCCCGTCTACTTCGCTTGCCTGTCCTGTGGGGACAGCTCGATGGGGAAGCAGTTCACCTAGGATATACTACTTTGAGGCAGGAAGAGTTTATGGGGCAGCTAATGGCCCAGCACAGCCGCCTGGAGGTTCTGGGAATGCAGCTACAGCTGGAGAAGCAGCAACAGCAACAGGTGGGGACCTGGCTCGAAGAGACAGTAGATGTCCTGAAGGATGCCAGTGCTAACTTGCAAAGGCGGCTCACCTGCTTTGAGGATTCCAGCCTCTACATCAAGATCTGTCCACGCACTCTGATAGATCCCAGTGATCTCACAACTGTACGGTAATGAGTGCTCTGCCTTGCACCTGGGGAGGAGGTGAAGGGGCATGTGTGCTGGTGTCAGGCAGTGGGGGAGTTGCAATAAGAAGAGGTGGCAACTCTTTAGAGAAGAGGATGAGAGGGCAGAACCATTAATAGCCTAGAAAAGGCAAATCCATTGCCCCTCTTTACCCTCTTGTAATACAAGGGTAAAGGCCAAAAACAAGGCAGCACTAAGCTTCCTGCTGGATGCATCAGTATTACAAAATCCCTAGTGCCACAATGTAGGCATGTCAGCCAGACAGATGCAGAGCTGGGGATGTGGGAAGGAATGCGGACCTTTCATACTTGCCTCCCTCCCTGTACTTAAACAAAGGCATGTGTTCAACCAAGGAGAGGGCATGCTCCTGCTCCAGGGCACTACAGCTGTTTGAAACCCCTCTGGCAACAGACAAACTCCCTCTGTGGGCAGATAGCCCAGGAATGGACAACTGAAGGTTCTATGAAGCACCTGGCACTGACTCTTGTTAGTGACAGCACAATGAAGTGGATGGATTATGGTTCTGATCCACTCTCAATCCCTTTGTGCATGTCTGATCTGCTTTCATGGATGATGTGTGATCACATGTCCTGCCTTTCCCCACAGATATGAATGGGACAGCTCCCTGGGAGCCACTAGCCTCACTTTGTAGAGGCACAGGCAGACAGTACCACATCAGAATGCATTCCTATTCACAACCATTAGTATTAGTTATCCTTCTTAAATGAAAGCTTAAATCCTGCAAAATCTGGTGGGCTCCCAGAGATGGTAGGGGTGCTAGTGCCACCCAGTCTCTAAAGGAAATATTGTTCTTTGGCTATAGCTGCTGCCTTCACTCTTCATGTCAACTTTCCCCCATCTCAGGCTTTGGGAAATGCTGGAAAAACAGGGTCAAGAGAAGCCACTCTTCCGCAGCTATGAAACGCTTGCAAGCCGTGGCTCACATCTGTGCCAGGAACAGAGGATGCTGGAGGTGCAGCTGGCAGTGTCCCCATCCCAGCTCCACAAGCTGGAGTCTGATAATGAGATGCTTTACCAGATGATGTACAGTGACTCCAACCAACTGCTGCTAAATGCCCAGGTATGCAAGGACCCTGCCCTGGGGATGTTATCACCACTTGTTTTTCTAAGTGACCAGAATGTTGGGAACTGTTAGGAAAGGGATAAGTAATAAGACAGAAAATATCAGCCACATCTTTGTGTGCAGATCTGGTTGCTCCATCTCAAAAAAACTGGAACTGGAAAAGGTGCAGAAAAAGGCAACTAAAGGGGCCTGGAAAGGCTTCCATATGAGGAGAGAGTAATAAGACTGGGACTTTTCAGAGTGTAAAAGAGAGAACTAAAGGGGAATATGATGGAGGTCTGTAAAATCATGACTGACATGGAGAAAATAAATAAGGAAGCTACTTGCTCCTCCACATAACACACAAACTAGAGGTCACCAAATGAAGTTAATACTCAGTGGGTTTAAAACAGACAAAAGGAAGTATTTTCTTCTCACAACACACAGTCAACTTGTGGAACTCCTTGCCAGTGGATATTGTGAAGGCCAAGACTAGGACGGCATTCAAAAAAGAATGAGAAGTTCATGGAGGATAGGTCCATTAATGGCTACAAGCCAGAGACTACTATTTGCCAGAATCTACAAATAGCCAACAGGATAGATCACTTGCTGATTACCTCTTCTATTCATTCCCTACTGGTCACTGTCTGTAGACAGGCTACTGGTCTGATGTAATATGGCTGTTCTTGCCCCCATACCTCTCTGTAGGCCTTCTAAAATCATGTGATGTGGCCATCCATGGGTCAAGTTGCAGAGGCTTTTGTTTTGCTTGTAGCATCCCCTCTGGCTGCTAGGGCATCCCACCAGGCTGGCATGGAGTTGTTCTCCTTTGGCTCCATTATTTCATTAGTCATAGGAGGAGGATTTTCCTTCCTACTCTTCATCACACAGTTGTTTGGGTTTCCCTCTCTTTTTGCAGGAGCTGGCGAAATCTATGGAGCAACTCTACACTACCCAGGCCTCACTCCATCAGATGTTGTTGGACCTCCTGAGCGACCTGAAGGCAAAGCGTAAGTCCCTGCAGAGCCACTTCCAGCAGACGGAGCGCGACCTATATGTGCACTTCTTCCATGATGTCAATCGGCTGAGGGAGGTGGTGCAGCAGCTGGAGAAACAGGCTGTACCCTTCTCCTAGGGGGTCAGTAATAGAACAACCCCACCTGGCACTCGAGGGGGCAGGTTGTGGAGATTTTCGCTACCTGTTTTTTTTTCCTCCTCAGAAGGCAGAACTGCAGCTTTAGTCCCCCAAGAGAGAAGAATCAGTGATTTGTGCCATGTATTTAGGTTGTGTAATGCTTTGTCCTGTTCTCCCCATGGTGAAGAGATCAAATCCTCCCATGGGCCTACCACCTGGAGTCAATACTGGGGTGTAAAATCTGTGACACTCAGGGGGCTGGGGAGTTGGCAGGGTGTACAGGTCAGCATGAAGAGAGGTTAGCACTCTTTCATGATCCTCAGTGGGAAACCTTGCATGAGGACTCCAGGTTCTGCCCATGCAGATTGAGGAAGGGCACTTTGTAGGCAGACCAGGAGAAGACAGTGTGCCTGGAATCCTCTGCTTCTCCTGCAATGTGGTAGGCTAGAAGTTTCTGGAAGGATGGTGTGAGTGGGGCAGTGGACAGTTAATAAAGGTGTATTTCATGGTATTTTCCTAATGAGATGTTGATTCTTAATCATGGGGGCAAGAGTGTGCAAATCTCTCTCTCTCTCTCTGGCCTTCCTGTTTGGATCTATCTCATCCCCCCTTTGGTAAGACCCCCATTGTTCCAAAACCAGCCCTGTGAAGGAAATGAGGAAGCAGAGGCTTCAAGACGAGCATCCCTTTGCTCTCCTGGACGCCAGTCAAGTCATCTCCTAAAGGTGCTGAATCAAGTGGCTCAGCTCCTCGATCTTTTCAGCATGGGAGCCCCTGGCAAACCTCACCTTCTGAATGTGGGAATTTGCCTCCTTTCTCCATAGTTCACTCTCAAGTAAAGCCACCATTGAAATCAGTTAAATCTCTTAATTCTGTTCATTTCTTCCTTTATAGAAAGACATGAAGTGCTCACCCTCTCAAATCTCCAGCTACACCAAATGCCTCTGCCCAGAAAAGAGGGAGAGACCCTATAAGCATCACCACAAGCTGCAGTATTCTGCCCTCCTACTAAACCCCCAAACCTCACTGAGACACCTATTACACCATCCTGGTGTAGACAGTTGGTCACAGCAACACATCATTCCTGTTGTTATACAGACAGCCTAAAAATACTGAAGGCAGACCAGCTGCATGTGTCAATTACAAGTAATGTGATTTGTGACCAAAGCTATTTAAGAGTCTGAGCTAGTGCAGGTGCCAACTGTGTAGGAGCCAGCTGTTTCTACTGAGATAAGAACACTTCAGTGTGCATGGGTAGCTGAATCTATAGGACCATTCATCCCTTATTTCAGGGCTAGTTGCTACTGCTTGTGGTGATGGTTACAGCTGTAGCTACTGGTCCATTTCACAAAGGCTCCTAAACTGCTTTCATCCAGTAACCAACTCTCTCATCACTCTTTCCCTAGGCAGGTCTGAAATGGTGACTTCAATGTCCTATTGTTGTTTCCTTGTCTTAGCTTGGCTAATCAAAAGATTCATGTCAGTGAATGTTGCTGTAGAGCAACTTGGTTTCACAGCACAGTAAGGCTCTAGTGCAGTGGTTCCCAACCTTTTCTGTGCTGTGGCACACTGTGATACCTTGAAATTTTTCAAGGCACACCACCATTAAAAAACCCATGAATATTCAAATTAACTTAAATTACTTATGAATATTCATGAACCATGGCACAGTGTTTCAGAAATGCTCCTATGTGGGGTAGTAGGGGTGCCAAAACACAGGAGGTCAGGAGTTGTGTGCAGTGGCAGGAGTGAGCGTGGGGAACACAGCAGGGGTGGAGTGGCAAAAGAGGACAAGGGGAGCCATGGGGGGAACAGCACAAGGGTGGCGAGAGAGGAAGGGAGAACAAGAGTGGCTTTGTGGGGTGGCAGGGGGAACCTGGGGAGTGGCAAGGTAGGGCAGGGGAGCATGGGGCAGCACCCACTTCTCCCTTCTCCACAGTGGCCCCCTGCCCCCCAGGGCAAATCCTCACCCTACTGCTGCTCCCTCTCCCCCAAGGGGTCCCGTCCTCCCCTCCCCCTGTTGCCTGTGATGCCCCTCCCATCACTGCAGGGGCCAGAACTAAGCCTCCGGCCCCCCCCTCCACAGCCACCCCAACCCCCAGCTACACACACCCCCAACCAAACAGCAACCCCACAACCCCAGCTACACACCCTTTGCTGCACAGCCACTCCCACCCATTTCTGCTACACACACACACACACACCTGCCCCACACAACCCCCAGCAGCCCTCCCCCCGGCAAAGCCCTTACCTGGGCTGTTTGCAGGCTGCCTGACACAAGCTGATCCACCCTGCAGGGGGAGATTCACACACTCCCAGCCTCCCGCTCCTCTCTGCAGGCTGGGCCTAAGGTGGAGCCACCAGAACTCTGCATTCGGGCTGCTCCTGCTATTTTTAGGGGGATCCTGGAACTCTGCATTCCAGTATCTTCCTCTGTTTTTAGGTTTAGGGTTAGGTGCCTTCCCCCTTACTTTAACCCCTGACTTTTCCCAGCCCATGTGGCTGGGCTGAGCTGGGAGAGAACTTTAACTCCAGCTCTCAGGGATGCTTGCGGCACACTTTGGGTGTTGTCGCGGCACACCAGTGTGCCCCGGCGCACTGGTTGGGAACCACTGCTCTAGGGAACTGTGTAATGTAAGTTATTTAAAGGAGCAGGAATGTTAAGAATGACTTCAGAAAGGAGGCTGCATATTTGTGCAGATTCTGCAGCTAGTTGCCCTTACAGCTATGACGTAGCCTTGCTCCATAACTGTTGCCTCAGGCACTCTTGTTGACACAGTAATTCAGAGAGGGCTGAAAGCATGAATCTCCCTGCCTTCTATTACCTCTGTGACATCATTTTTGTTAAGATTTCTTAGGCTGGCTAGAGCAGCATCCAGTGCAGGGAGAGCTTCAGCTAGGTCCTTCTGGGCATCATCTGCAATGGCCTGGGCTGTCTGTGCTTTCACTTTGGCTTTCATCTCTTCGGCCTGCACGGCATTTCGAGTCTCTTCTGCCACAGCCGTGTCCACCTGCAGTGCCAGACACAGACTCAGAAAAATAGCACCATTTCCCAACGCCTGCGCATGTTGGGGCAGGCCCTGGTTTTCATTGTCAATCATCCAGTATTTCCCCTCTACAATGTGTGTGTTTCAGTGATCCCTGATGAAATTGGCACAGGATACAAGATGGGTCTCCCAGGGCTCATACCCAGACTGAGTGGGATCTGAATATCAGCATGGGAGTCTATTCTGGTTTGTGCATTGCTCCTGCCAGTATGGATTTTTTCAGTTGACACTTGTCACTGCTCTGTTGATGGATAAGTCAGAAGAGCCTCTGGCTTACTGTCCCATAGCTGCATTCACTCTGCAGGCCTAAACTGAAATAAATGAACGTGATGCACCTAGGCAATAATTCTGTGTAAAAGGGCGCTGCTTTAAGTCACATAATATCACACCTTGGCTTTTTAACAGATTGTCTTGTACAGTTTTAAAAAAAACCCTTTGGACACAGGGCTTTTCTTATCACTGGATCAATCCCCTTCCAAAACAGAAAAGGTGTGGGGGAAAAAAAACAGATTGACACTGACTGCACAAAGGTACACTACAGATTTTGGCTCATTTGCAAACTTTAACAGCTTATTGTGCATTAGTGTATTTTGCTTGGTACAGCCACTTGAGGAGTCCGTTACTCTCACAGAAAACTAGTCTTAGAGTTACAGAGTTCAGCACCTATACAGGGTTTCAGCAGAGGGCAAGCCTGAATTTCAGGGCTTCTAACTGTAAAGTGCCTGGCTCTGGCTGGTATTGGGTAAAAAAACACTTTCCTGAGTGTGCCCAGCAATACACATTTGAATGATAAAGGGTGGTGTTAAAAATATATTAGGAACAAAAAGAATCTTGATAATGGTGGAAGTTCTCTACTAGATGGAAAGGGGAGAATTGTCAATAACAATGCAGAAAAGGCAGAAGTGTTCAATAAATATTTCTGCGTGCATTTGGGGAAAAACCGATGATGCAGTCTCCTCATCTGGTGATAACTTTTTCCATTTCACTAGTAGCTCTGGTAAACAGAAGCTGCTAATGTTCAACATTTTTAAATCAGCAGGCCCAGATAACTTGCATCTAAGGGTGTGTTCGCACAGGACTCTTATTTCAAAACAACAGAGGTTGTTTCGAAATAAGAATTCTGCTGTTCACAAGATGCACAGTTGTTTCGGGCTGAGCCCAGCGCCCCTGACCTGCTGGCAGAGTGGGGGGGGGCGCCCGGGGTGGGGGTTGCCGCCCCCCGCGGGGGTCCCCCCCCCCCCCCGCCTGGGGCTGCAGCCCCCTTTCTGGGCTGCAGGGTGAGCCGCAGCCCCCTGCAGCTGGTAATGAAATAGCATGTTCGCAGTGTGAACATGCTATTTCGTTTCCCGCTTTTTTCCTTATTTTGAATTAACATTTTGTTAATTCGAAATAAGGTATTTCGAAATAAGGTGTTATTTTGATAGAAGTTGTTTCGGAACAACTTTATCGAAATAACCCTCCGTGTGTGAATGTAGCCTAAGAGTTTTAAAAGAGCTGGTTGACGAGCTCATGAATCATTCATGTTGATTTTCAGTAAGTCTTGGAGCACTGAGGAAATTCCGGAGATGTGGAGGAAAACTAACGTTGTGCCAGCTTTTAAAAAAAAGATGAACAGGATGCCCCAGGTAATTAAACTCCAGGCAGCCTGACAATGATTCCAGGCAAATAATGAAGTGGCTGACATGGAACTCAATTAAAAAAGAACAACAGAAGGGTAATGTAATTAAATATAGATCAACAGGGACTTATGGAAAATAGATCCTGTCAAACTAATTTTATCTTTTTTTAATGAGCTTAGAAGTTTGGTTGAGAAAAATAACTGTTGATGTAACAGACTTTTACAAGATGTTTGACTTGGTACTACATGACATTTTGATCAAAAAAACAGAATGGAATGAAATAAAATTAATATGGCACACATTAAATGGATTAAAAACTGGCTAACTGATAGGTCTCAAAATGGAACTGTCAATAGGGAATCAGCACCAAGCAGGTCTGTTTCTAGTGGGGTCCTGCAGGGATTGGATCCTAGCCCTAAGCTATTTAATATCTTTATCAGTGTCCTGGAAGAAAACATAACATATATCAATAGTTTTCAGATGACACAGAATTGGAAAAGTACTGTATAATGATGAGGACAAACCACTCATTCAGAGAAATCTAAATTGCGTGGTAAACTGGGTACAAACAAACAAATATGCATTTTAATATGGCTTCTTGTAAACAGCAAAGGACAAAGAATGTAGGCTGTGCTAAGAGGATATGGGATTCTATCCTGGGAAACAGTAACTCTGATTTGGAAACTGTGATGGACAGTCAGTGGAACATCAGCTTCCTGTGTGCTGCCGGCGTCAAAGGAGTTAATGCAATTCTAAGACACATAAACAGGGGAGTCTCAAGTAGGAGTAGAGAGAGTATTTCACCTCTGTATTTGGCATGGGTGTGACTACTGCTGGAATACTGTGTCAGTTCTGTTGCCCATAATTCAAGAAAGATATTCATAGATTGGAGTAGGTTAAGAGCCAGGAGAATAATTAAAGGATTAGAAAACCTGACTTCTAGTGATAGACTCAAGGAGCTCCATCTATCTATTTTAACACAGAAAAGGTTAAGGGGTGACTTCATTCCAATCTACACTGGGAATAAATATTTAACAATGGGCTCTTCAGTCTAGCAGAAAAAGGCATAACATGATTCAGTGACTAGAAGTTGAAGCTAGACCAGGCATGGCCAAACTTAAGGAACTCAAGAGCCACACCGGTTGATTATTAAACCTTCGAGAGCCACACTGAGGCATATAGCCACATACTTTTACCTATTCCAAAATTACTAAGTTTAAAATTCATTGCACACTTTAATTTTATTGTGAAAAGAGGACAAATATTGATCCTACTAATGTCAAATTCTAATAATTACTTAAGATTACCATGAAAATTAGGTCTATACGGTAAAAACTTAGCTGCTGCTCAATGTAGAGGACTGCAGGCTAGTGGCGAGTTTTTTAAAATCCTGATCATGCTGCACTTCTCCCCACAATCCCCGACCATGCCGTGCTTCTCCCCACTGTCCTGATCCCCTCCTGAACTCCTAGGCTGGGGCTGCTTTCCTAAATCAGTTTGCTGACATTCTTCCAGGAGCCACAATTTTTCATTCAAGCGCCACATGTGGTGCCTGAGCTGCAGTTTGGCCACACCTGAGCTAGACAAATGCAGACTGGACATAAAGCCTACATCTTTAAGGGTGAGAGTAATTAACCATCTGAATAATCACCAAGGATTGTGGACTCTCCACAACTTGCAATTTTAAAATCAAGATAAGATGTTTTTTCTAAAAGATCTGCTCTAGGAATTATTTTGGGGCAGTCTCTGGGCTCAGTTATACAGAAGGGCAGACTAGATGATCACAAAGGTCCCTTCTAGCTTTAGAATCCCTGAAGCAGGTTCTTTTGCACAGCTTCCCATGTCAATTACAGCATGTTACAGGGGGCAAGGAGGGAGAAAAAGAAGGATCTAGTTTTAAAGTGTAATATACCTCACCTAACTTTTCCCATCTCCTCCATTGCACTGTTTGCTGGGGGAAAGGCTGCATCGTGATGCATCCTTTACCTTTATTTGTTCCATGGTTGCTAGTGTATCTTTGGCTGCTTCTGCCAGAAGTGGACGTGCTGATTCTAATTCTTCCTGCATCTTTGCTACGTCTTCTGCTGTTCGCAGTAGCTAAAGGAAGCGAGAAAGATTTGGTACCATGTTTAGTGAACTCCAAGATGCAACTGCATTTGAAAAGGTAAAGTGAAGGTCAGGAATGCTGCTTCCAGGGATGGGACTGGCTGCACAGACTTTGACAGTGAGGAGGTGCTTGCAGGGGGTTGGTGAATGCCCTTTTTAATTAGCAATCCTACTGTGAAATAACTTCACAGCATCTGACTGCTGGGTCACATTTTCTGCTACCAGTGCCTAGTGCTGCCTGCAGACTGTGTGTGCATCTGCTGCGCATCCTTACATCTGTGGGTACAACTGTCTGTTGAGCAGGTACACATATTATGTCAAAGGGCCTTATGCAAATTTAGCAAAACACACTGCACAAGATTGCTCTTGGTTCAGGTCATTGCTTCTGCTCCCTATGGGCCTATTGTGGGAGTGTTTATAGGGCAAATGCTGGTCCTATTTTCAAGCTTGCAGGAGGACTGCATGTCCATGAAAGCTCAGAATCTGCTCCAAAAGTGTACAAAGTTTATACAGGCCATAGTGAGGCAGGAGGACACAGGGTTAGATACCAGCTACCCCAACAGTTGCACAGGAAGGGAATGAAAGAGGAAGACCCTTTATATTCCAATTTCGTCCTTTCCACACAAAGCAAGTCCAACCACAATGGATGCACTTACACTCCCCAAGAGCAAGGGAAGCAGAAGAGATGGGAAAAGCCAGCCCCCAGAGTCTAAACACCTTCAAAGGTTATAGGACCAGAGGAAAGTATACTACATCTTTGCAAAGGTTTAGAAGTTACCACGTCTACATGCAGTCCAACTGGCAACCCTGGAGGCTGCTTTCCTTTTCAGGGAGACCATCTCTGGCTATTACTTTGCCGATGTGCTTCACAGTCATGAGCCCAGTTATATGGTTCAGGGTTCTCAAAAAGCACAGTTGTGGCCCACAGTCATTCAAGTTTTGTTCTCAGCCAAGGAAATTCAGGCCTTAACACACACCCTTGTATGCATCCCAGATGGGCCCCTGTCAGGTAGGATTGAACGCTGGGTCTCCAGATCAAAAAACATGAGCCCTTGCTGAGCTAAAGTCAGCTTAGGGGCTATAGCAGGTTCATATTATATCTATAGGGACTAGTCACTAGAGGAAGTGTGAAGGACCCACAGTGTGGCCACCTGAGGGGCAGGGGGAGAGGACAGTGCCACAGGGATATTTAGCAATAAAGAGTATACCAGTTAAATAGATGATGAGAGACCAAAGCTCGCCTGATTTTGAAGAACCAACCTTGTCCAAGCCACTCTTCATTCTCTTCTTTGCTGTATTCAGCTCCTGCTTCTTCTTCCCAATCAGGGCTGTGAAGATGCCAAGCAGCTCCAGGTAGCTCTTGGGAGTTACATAGTTGTGTCTGGCCAACTCTGCCAAGTACTCTTTGCACTTCACTGCTACACTCTGGTGGATGTCAACACACATCTGAATCTACAAGGAGCAGAGAAAGGCAACTCATTTATTAGGAATGTCCTAAAAAGAGAACAGACCCTAGCAAAGTTGGAGGAAGTGGCATAGAGGAGAGGAGCCCCAAAGTAGCCAACTTACTATTCTCTTACACACAGTTGGGCCTACGATGAGACAGCAAGGCCAAGCTGTTCCATCTGAAGGCCACAATAGCACAGAAATGTAAGAAAATTTAAGAAAATGACAAACAAAAAGAAAGAAAATGATAATCAGTCGGTTCCTGGTTTGACTCCGACCACTAAAAAATATTTCGCCACCACAAGGTAAAGAGGAATTCCTACATGCATCCTGCATTGCTTGTGTCTACAACCATCCAGCACAAACACATGCTGAACACACTGGACAACTGCTTTATATGTTAAGGATGTCACTTACCATTCCATTTATAACCTCAGAGGTGGCTTCAAGGTCTGGGATCTCTTGCAAAAAGGAAGATGCAACACATTGCAGGGCTTCAGCAGGCCACTCATTAAACCAGTCGATCGTACAGCAGTTCACTAGAGAGGGGAACTGTCTGAGCCGTGCACGGAAAATTTCTCCAATAGGGCTAGGGAGCAAGGATTGGGTTGAGGGGGACAGAATGGAGAAGAGCACATCATGGTAGGTTACAAAGAGCTGGATGTAATACCATCTCTCTCATTTAAACAAATGCTATGCACCTAGTGCGTAAGCAGGTGCTGATACAGTTAGTAAGGGAATACACTACCCTACAGGATGAGTTGCAAGGGGAGAAAAGCTGCAGGAGTGAGATCAGCACACAGAGTGCTCCACAGGTCTCCAAGACTCAAATTGCTACTAAACCTTGGTAGGGATCACTACATAGATAGGTATCACATTGGAAGGTTTAAGGTGTATTCAGGGAAATCCTCCTCCATTGGTTCTTGGAGGGCTACTGAAGTATAACAACAATACAGGAATATTCAGCCTATAAGATGGTATTGGAGAAACAAAACTGATGTTAAGTCTATGTGGAGCAGCTTACTGTAGAGTTTGTACCAGTAAGCCCTGATTCTGCCATTCTTACTGTGTGCCACAGCACCTGACCAGTTGAGTGGCCTCACTGAAATCCATGGATAAATTGCTACTTTTGCAAATAAGCTGGTAGAACTAAATCCCAAATGAATTAGTGTGTCATGAGGAGATTCTGTTACCATGAACAAAGGGGTTAACTGTGCAGGAGTGGAGAGGAGGTCTTGCGTTTAATCTAGGCAGTTCTATGGTCCCCAACTTCTCTACATCACCTGGCTGTGAGGGCTCATACCTCATGCACAAGACCATGTGGATGTTACTTCGAACTAGTCCTGTGTATGCAGCCATCAGGTTGGCCTTGGTGGGCTGCTGCCCCAGGTCCTGAACGACGGGCCTCATAGTAGTCATGATCTGATCTTGCTCATCGAGGGCATACAGATTAGGGATGTCTCCAGAGTTCAACACATTATTAATATCCTCCAGGAAGGACTCACTTTTAATCTAGAGAGAAGGATAAAAGAGCGTCCCTGGTAATTACAGAGTTGTTTCTCCAGATGTCATCTAAATCATCCCCCAGAATCCAAGCTGTATGGCTCAGAAGATCTCTTGCAAAGCTGACTGGCAACAATGTACTATGCTATGATGTCTGGGACATATCAACACTTAAACAGTGTTCAATTGTTTCCTAAGGGAATAGAACCATCAGGGAGAGATGACAGTCCATAGTGAAATCCTGAAATATAAGATTATTCAACTACCGTTTAAAGAAATCAGGCATTATTTTCAAATTTGGGTCCCCAAACTCAGGCACCCAAATCCACATTTAGTCACCTCAATAGAAGTAGCCTGATGTTGCTCAACACCTTTGAACATCAACAGGTCCAACTTTTCAGTCACCCACAAGTAGAACCTGCTGATGTCAAAGAGAATTCCACACAGTGGCACAATTGGCACTGTCATGTATCAACTCCTCTAATGTTTTTCTGGAAACATCTGTTCCAATTTTCATCTCAGCGATGACATCATAAAAAGAGTGGTGGTATGCTTAGGAAAAGAAGGATATGATAGATTCAGAGCGAGGCCATCCTTTATTTAGAATTCTTAGAAAACTTCCCAGGAAAAAGAGCTCAGAGCCTTGCCTGCTTTTTCAACCCTTCCACCTTGATACCTGTGAGTCTGTGAACAGAAAGGTAATTGGCAGTCTCTGGAGGCCTGCCTTCAGCATGATCTTCTTGACATCGTCTCGCCACTCTGTCATACCATAGTTTTTGGAAAGTTCAATCTGGAAACATTCATAATCAGCCCTAGAGGGAAGAGACTCAATGTAAAACTGCAAAATCGTGCTCTCAGCAGGACTCCACGTCTTTCACGAGAAACACCAGCCAGTGGTTTTTTGAAGTCCTAAGTATGTGAAATGAACATCTTGCAAATGTTTTCTTACACCTCTTAATGATGAACAGATGGCTATCCACATTCCACCAGGACCATAATATTGTACTGCAATCAGAGATAAATGAAGGTAGTGTTTGAATAAAAAGTGCATTTACCCTGAAGAGGGTCAAAATCCATTCCTTTTAGAAACACTAACCTATGTATTTTGGTACAGCTGGTCTCTACTCATCAGTCCTTTTCCTGCAAGTTTACACCTCCTGGCTCTCAAGATCCCCATCACACAGCTCCTGGCTCTGATGGCCAACTTGGTATTACTTTCACAGCCCAATAATCCCATAGTTTACCAAGGGGTTACTACTCTGTAATTCATGCTATTGCCTTTCTGCTGTCCAGAATGTTTGGTGGCATGGGAGTGAGCCCAGGAATTGAACGTCTGTGTCTCATAGGGTATGTCCACACACAGTCCTTATTTCGAAACAACAGAGGTTGTTTCGAAATAAGGAATGGCATGGCCACACGACGCACGGCCATTTCGAAAGAAGCAAACCGCTTCTTTCGAAATGGCCGTGGTCCTTTCGAAAGAAGCTAAACCTAGTTGCCTTTCGAAAGAGCGTTGTTTC
>ML681978.1:4645719-4690673 GCA_007922195.1 Podocnemis expansa
GTTATTTCGCAATAACAGGTTTTTCGAAATAAGTTATTTCGAAATAGCTTCTTTCGAAATAACAAAACTGTGTGTAGACATAGCCATACTGTCATGCAGAGCACATCATTAGGCCACTGGACTGAGCTGGATTGGGCTTTGGTGTTTTCCTCATGGGATAGAAAAGAGGTAGCATGATCAGCATGGCTGGAATTAACAGACTGTGAGATTCATAGAAAGGCAGCCCTGGCTGTTTGATGCTGACTGCACAGATGCCTTTTTTCTTACATGTGAGATGCCAGCCTGGTGAGAGACTCCCTTCCGCTTCCCCCAACACCCAGGAGGAGAGCATTCCCCAGTGCCTGGCGCAAGATCCGGCTGATCCGGCAGATGTGCTGCATGGCATCCATAAAGAGCACCAGCTTCATCTTGGTTGTGTTGATCTGATTGTACTCCTCCATGTACTCCTCAATCACACGCATGAGCTGTGGGCAAACCAAGACAAGCACAAAAGCATCAGTTTCCCAGATGCAATCCAAGGGAAAGACTAGCCCTTCTTGGCAGAGATCATCCTCAAGAGCCACATATAGGTGGTGCTAATGTGCACATGATGTGGTGATCACTCCAAGAAGGGGTGAGCAGCACAACAGCTGATCATTTCCTGCTGGGTAGGGCTAGGTTATTGAGTGGTGTGGAAGAGGCCACTAAGGTCTCATTCTCCAGAATCAAGATGCAAAAAGTTGCTGTTGAAAAAGAGTAATAAACCAAAGACGCACCTGAATCTAATTCTTCAGAAAAGAGTAAATACTACAATAAGTTTAATCTTCCCTAGTCAAAACATCTCATATGAAATTACTTAGATAGTATTATGTGCCAATTCTATCAGAACCTTCTTCAGTAGCATTGTCCTGGGCTTAATGCAATGGATGAGGGCTTAATATTTATGGGTTCTGGTCTCAGTTCTGCTTAGATTCAGAGCATGAACTCAGCCAAGTAACTTAATCTTTTGGGCACGGATTAAAATCAGCAGTAGTTAGGAACCTGAATACCTTTGTGGATATGGGTCTCACTGTGTTTTGTCCATCAGCAAAATGGTACCCACCAGAGAGGCTGCTGTGCAGCTGAATTAATCAATGGGTGTAGTTCACTTAGCAGTCATGAGATGAAAGAGGGTGATGATTTTATTTGTTTCTGGTGGCTAGTGCAAACTACATTGTTTATCATTAAAATCTTTGTACTTCTACCTTTTGCTTAGTTAACATTACCACAGCACTCCCATGCTCTCCCATACAGGGAATCCTGCTGTAGTTCTTACTAGCTAACACAGTCCTATTGAACACAAAGCTGCAACTCCTCCATTCTCCAGTTCTGAGCACTGCACTGGAGTCAGGAGGGTTGGCACAGCAGGTTGCCCACTGCTCATTGCAGGATCTTTATTACCATCAAAATACCAGAAGAAGTAGGGGAATTCAGAAAGACAGAACCTTGTAGTCCAGTTCGATTCATTTCCTCATACTGTGCCCATCATGCATTTAGAGCAGCAGTCCTTGAACTTTTTATCCCATACCCTGCTTACCCCTATTTGCATGCCTCCCACCCAGGACTGGAAGCAGGCCACAGTTAGGGTCTGGGAGCAGGACCACAATGGTCAGGGATCCCAGTGGCTATGGTGGGCCCTGGCGGCCAAGCCAAGCACTAAGGCCATGGGCTGAGCTGGGGGCCAGGTGCCAAGACTGCAGTCAGGTGTTGCAACCGGGGCCAGGACAGAGGCTGGGTACAGAGGCCATTGCAAGGGCTAGACAGAGCTCTGCTGTGCCCCGCTGAATCTTCCTCCACACCTCCTCTGGGGGAACATGCCCCACAGTTTGGGGACCTCTGGTTTAGCACCTAGCCTGACCCAGCAGAGCCTGATATGACTGACACTTCATATGGGATTATAACCTAATCCCTTCATAACAGCTCTGCAGTGTTAACACTGGGAAGATGACACATTCTAAACAGTCAGCTAGGAAACCCCATAACCTCTATTACAGTGGTCTGCAACCTTTGTCAACGCCTGGGATGGTTCCTCCTCCCTGACTCTCAGCTGGTGCTGGCGGCCCCCTCTGCTGAAAAAATCTGGCAGCTGCCTGAAAATTCAGCAGCAGTCATGGCTGGAATGGGAGCACTTCCCAGGCATGCCACAGAAAGGAGTCACTCTGAGTGGCTCATCTTGGTGCTGTGCCTGCCTGCCACAAAAAGACAAGGCTCCTTTCAGGGGTTCCCAGGCATACTGCAGAAAGAAGCTGCCTGGAGTGGCTCCTTTGGCGAGAATTGCACTGCAGAGAGGAGCCACTCCAGGCAGCTTTTTGTATGTCACATGGAGGAATGGGCATGGTGGGACCTCTGTGTCCCAGCTGCACTTGAAGGAAGCCGCCCAGGGGTTGACAAAGGGCTTTTGGTGGCAGGAATGGCAATTTCTGTGGTACTGCAGAGGGTGCCAAGTGCCGCTCTGACTGGGCTCTGGTGATACTGATGGCACATGTGCCGGGGGTTGCCTACCCCTGCTCTATTAGCTATACCTTCTTAACATTCAATGGGGCTGAGTAAAAGGAAAAGAAAGTCATAAAAATAGGGAGAAATCAAAAGCGTCCCACCTTTTCCTGATCATCAATTAGTTCATATACTTTGACATCAGCACCAGGCATCATGAAATCACCAAAGAGAACTGGCTGATAGGGGATAACCTCTTCAAAGCTGGTGCCCCACTCTGCCATCACGCTCTTCATCAAATCATCAAACCAGCTGCGGTCCTCATCATTAACAAGACGGTCACAGAACACACGGCAGCTCTCATGGTACCACAGCCTGAGCAGGTGCAGTTTGTCCTGGCAGAGAGTCCCAGGCAGAAATGCTCATTAGGCCAAGCCTCCCTCCTGCAGGATTGCTAGGTCACCTCCAGGACATACAGTGATTTTCTCATGCAGTTTTGTTGGGAAGGAAGAACTTGGGGGGATGCTGCTAAGCCCCTTTCATGCTAAAGCAGGTGCTCTAAAGAGGAATTACTTGTGACAATAAATACCTAGCTATTCTTTCCTATACTGGGGTCATTTTAAAATCCCCATTGGTAGAGCTTAGTCCTGTCATCTCTTATTAAATTTTAATTCCTCTTTCATTGCTATTTGATTCTGAGATTAAGTTCAGAAAGACTCATTATGATAATCTAACCTGACCTGCATAACACAGGCCAAAGAATTTATTCCAGTAATTCCTGTAATACGTTATCATTTGAAGGCTCAGCTAAAGCATCTTGTTCATAAACACATCCGGTTTGATTTAAAGCCTTCAAGTGATGGAGAACCCAACATATCCCTTGGTAAATTGTCTTCCCCCCTCAGGGGAATTGACCCGAGGCAACATCCTGGAGGCTGAAACTCCTCAAGGAGCATCCATTCCAGGGTACAGGGGTGATTTTGTATTTGTAATTGTGCAAAAAGACACAACAAATAGGGTATTTCTGTGCAATTATTTGATAGTGCCAATATGCATGTCTGAATAACCTAGGAGGTGCAAAAAGCACCTTCTAATAATGCAAGGCCTTGAGCATCTTCTTTGAACCTTGACCTCTGTAGAATGAGACCAGGAATTCCCCAAACAGTACCTCTAGAACAAAGGGAGACAAAACAACAGAAGCGCTCACCTCAATTTTGCAGGCTTCAGCCATGAGCATCCCTTGGAAAACTTTGGAGAGGTCTCTCAGATTAAAGGTGTAGTGTGACTTGGCTGGTGTAGGCAACAGTTGGGATGTGATGGTTGAATACACACGAATGGTGGCATCGACAAGGGGCTCCTTCAAGTGTTCAACTCTGGGGGCTCCCGCTGCAGAAACACAAGGCAGCAGCATCTTTGGGTGTAAAGGATCAACAGAACTCAAGCACAAAAGGCCGCCAGACTGACACGACACACTACTGTTCAGTAAGCCTCCTCATTACAGGTCTCAACTGTGTACCTTGCCTAAGGCTTTGGCCATATCTGCATCTTGCCACACTTGCTGAATGGACAGCCAGGCACTGTACTAACCACTGCTCAAGGGGAGACTGTCCTCTAGTCATAGTCAGACTGTCCAGTTACTCCACCGAAGTGAGCTCAGGAGTCAAGTATCAATCCTGTTCTACCCAGGGGGCAACCCAGACCTGCGGAGCAGAAGAAGTAGGACAAGGGTCTGGATAAGAGGAATCTACGGAGACTGAACATACATGAAAAAATATTGTTATGTGCTGGGCCAGATGAAAGAAAAGGGAGTAGAAAGTAATGGTGGATGTAACCAATAAGGGAATAAGTTGCATAAACAGCACTGGATAACCTTGGGTCTGCAGGATACATTTGCCATTCATAAATTCAATTAATGTGGGGTCTTCATGGAAAGATTTCCCTACATAATGGTGAATAGCAACATTAAAGAAAGGCATGCCAGTTACCAAAATATTTTTTATACTAATCCAGTTTCTTATAAAAGCGATACCTTTGTAACAGCCCTGTCACATCCTATAATCATGTCCGCTTCTCAAAATGTCGACTGAGATCCCACCCACACAGCCAAATTCATTGCTTGTCCCTTTAATTCACATCCTCAGACCTTGCTACAGCCTTAAGTTCATAGCTAGGTGTTAATGTACCCCATCATTGCATAGAATCCCTTTTCATGTGCACAGAAATCTCTCCGCTGGTCTCTGGTTATAGTCTGATGTATATATTCCTTTCCAGTGTTTACACTCAGATTCTCAGCTCTGTGGGGATGACCTCAAATTCGCCCCTTTGTTTCAAACCACCCAGCTCAGGGCCCCAGATAGGAATAAAAGGCCACTAAAAACTGACAAATGATGATGAGACTATGACAGAAATTCTGAGTGACCTGCACTATTCTGAAAATCATTTCCGTGGGAGGTTACAGCATCTTTGCAAACTCGAATACTCTTTGCTTAGCTGTTCACTGGCTACAGCAGATAGAGAATAAAGAAACCCCTGCTTCTTCTATGAAGTCTGAAGCCAGCTGCAGAGATCATGCAGCACATCTTGTCCAAGCCTACTGAAGGCTACAGGTAACCCAAAGTTTTAGTGCCCTGCTGTGTACTCCATAAGCCCTGTCCTCTTCACAATCCATGCTTTATATTCAGCTGTTCTCACTTACGGACGGGATCTCTGTAACTTCTTTCTCCAAGAAGTCCAGCTAGAAAACCAAAGAAGAAAAACAAACATTTTCTTCTGCTTGCAGAGACAGATATCTAGAGCACTCCATCCAACACACAGAAAATCCTCTTTGGGAGGACTGGACTGTGTTAGATTTTATGCACGCTTTTAAGGGCCAGATTATCTAGAGTTGTAAAGTAGCATATCTCAGTTAAATATGATGAAAACATGACAATTTCCATCAAGAGGGAATTTGGCTCTAAAACTGACATGCTCCCTAGTTACTCAGAATCAAATGATATTTTCTCAGAAACACTTTCACTTAATGTTCCAGATTTACTCCTGTGGGAATTCTGAGCCATTGCACATACACAGAATTCATGCCCCCCCATAGATTTTTCATTCTCCACAGAACGCAGATTCTGCTGGAGAGTCTCTGTAGTTATACCTTTTGCCCACAAAGGGCTGCTACAGTGCCAGGAGAGAGAAAGTCAGCAGGTGGAGAGGCTATATTAGGGATGTCCAAACTTTTTTGATGAGGGGCCACATTACAATTCTTTTCTCAACTGGGGGCCGGTGAGCAAATTTTGACTAGATAAGGCATAGAAATTCATCTTATTATTAATAAAATTTAAACAGTCAAAAATAAGCACCAGCTTACAAATTCAGTTTGGTTCTGTAAATCTGTAAAAGTTCTGTAAAAAGCAAGGCTGGCAATAAAGAGAAGAGGTCATAGTGCAGGAGGGGCCATGCAAGATGGTAGGGGAGAGTGTAGGGAGCAGGGCTGAGGGGGTGGCAAGAGAGAGGAGGTCAGGGGTGGCCATGTGGGTGTGGCAGGGGTGGCAAGAAAGGGCAGTGGGTGTGTAGCTGACAGCGGGGTGTGGCAGAAAAGGAAGAGTGTTGAAAGGAGGGCAGGGGTGGCAAGAGACGGAAAGGGTGGGGAGGGGAGCATGGCATGACAAGGCAGGAGGAAAGTGTCAGGAATGGCAAGAAGGGTGCATGCAGTGGCTCTGCAGGCTAGATAAGAACCCTTGGCAGGCTGGATTCTGGCCCCTGGGCTGCAGGTTGGACAAGCCTGGGCTATATTCTTCACAGCAGGGCCAAGGGGGAAGGCACGGGATGGACAGAGTGGGGCACACAGGGCTGCGGGGGGTTGGGGGGGTAGGGTCACACACTAGGGTTCATAATGACTTGGGGGCACAGACTAGGGCATGGGCTAGGGTGCTAGAAAGTGACAGCGCTTAGCCAGCAGTTTAATAAGACAGGGGGCTGCAGGGAATATGGAGACATGGAATAGGGGAGTGCAAGGACATAGGGGGATGGGGGAGGAGGACTGCAGGGACATATAGGGTCAGGGGGAGGAGGCTGCAGGGACACCTGGGGACGAGGTCAGATATGCCTTACTGAACAGGAAAGGCCAGGGATCAACTGGAGTCTTCTCAGGGGAGGCTCCCCAACTTTTTAACAATCCCATTCCCATCCCCACCCCCGCAAAAACCTTTTTCTATCCACACCCAACAGCCTTTCAGTTTCACTCCCAGGCTTCTTCCCTCTCCCTCAGCTCCTCTGTTACTCCTTACTTCCCCATGCCTTCACATGGCTTCTGGAGGGTGTGGGAAAATACATGTTTCTATATTGTAGTTTAAATGAATTAAAGTTCTGTATTAATGTACCTAGTAAGGAATCAGTTTGTCAAATAAACATTTCCTGAATCTTTATTTGGTCTGTATTGTTACCAACATACTTACTGACAGGTATTTTGAAATAAACTATAAAAATAATTGAAACTGGCATGATTATAGTGTACTACTCTGACAAATAAAATATGCAGCTTTTTAAAACATCATGTGCAGAATTTTTAGTTTTTTGGCACAGAACTCCCCCAGGAGAACAGATTCCAGCACTTCTTGATCACCTCATTAGCTTAATTCTTAACTTAGCGCAAATGTAGCTGGAGAGAGACTTGTGTAGTGAACAGGAAAAGCTTGGTGTCCTCGCAGCTTACCCATCCAGCTACCAAGAATGGTTGAGAAGATTGTCTTCTTGCTGCTGTCTTCCATCTCCGTAAAGGAGAGATAGTTGAAATGGCGAGTGAGGCGTGGAGTGATGGCATTCCTTCCTCCACCTGGGGGTCCCATGGCACAGATAAAGTTAATATCCACCAGTTTCTTAAAGGTACCTGAGAAACAGTCCAAAGGAGAGTAATGGCATAGCTGCATATGAAACACATTCTATGGATCCTACATTTCAGCCATTAGCTATGTATATATACTGAAGGCTGACTACTTCTGCATTAGCCTACTTAGCCAGCATGCCAACCCTAGGGAATGTAAACTGTGTTAGGCAAAGAACCCAGATCATACCAATCTGTTTCCTGTCGTACCAGCCCTGGTGGTCCATCCACTGGCGAAGCAACTCAATGGGTGGTTGAGCCCCATAGGTCTCCAGTGCCGGCATATTTAGGTCATCAATGAAAAATATGAAGTATTTTCCAAGAGGTGGTCCAAACACTCCCTTTCTCCTGCAAGTGTGGAAAAAGCATGTGAGAATGGAGACAGTTGAAGGAGCATAGGCCAGCATCTTCCATCACCAAAATACACACCACACAACCCATTCCAAAGGATCTACTGCATAACCCCTTCTCTGGTTCTGAATTCCACCCACTTATCTCCCAGAAAAGCTCACAGTGTTCAGGAGACGTCCTCTGTTTCCTTCAGAATTCCAGGAGGGAAATTTTGTCTCAAGTTACTCCTGCACTATCTCAGTAAGGCCCACAGAGCTGCAACGGGTAAGAAAGACCAGAATTTGGTCCCATGAGTCTATTTGTCCCCTTGTGAACACGTTTGACTTGCTAATGGTGAAGGGAGTCACCAGCATGTCTCAAGCAGTGAAATCTATCCCTAAATGTTCTATTATCAGACAGGAGAACCTGAAGTGAATCTGAACCATGTTCAGACAGACCATCTTATATGGACTTCCTAGTACTGATCAATAGATGCATCAAACCAGACTGTGAATGGCAAAGGAAGGCCAGCAGCGCAACGGCAAATGTCTTTGGGATTAAGACTTAATGCTGCTAACCAGAGCTGGATGTTTCTTGGCATCCAATGACTAAAGTTTCCTACACTTACCAGATTCCTTGATATCCAGCCCCTGGATTTTGGGAACGATCGCTGCCAATTGGGCCAAACTTTGTAGTGTTTGAGGGATAACTATGAATGGTGCAGAATCAACAGGTGCACACCACTGATTGCATTTTATTGGTCATTGCATCCCACATTTCTAGCCCTCCCTGATCCAGAGTGAGGATTGGAACGCTATGATCCAGAGTTATGTTTTGATTGTGTCCTTTCGGTGCTCAAGATGAAACCAAAGGGCAAAGGCATAAACAAAAGTATATCAACAACAGGTGGGCTGCCTTTGCTAGCACCAGAGTTTTACCTTTTATCCAGCTTGCTGTCAATGAGGTCTTGGGTCTGGTTGGCTGAGGTGCGAGCAGAAAATGTTAGAAAGTGGGTGATGTATTCTAGAGGCAAGTTCTTCAAAAGCTTGTCTGAAATAGTGAGGGTCTTTCCAGTACCAGTGGGACCAACACAGAGAACCTGCATTGAGGAAAAGGAAATGCAGTCACTGTTGCAGTGTGAACCCAGGTAGATTGATTTTCATTTGCCAACTGGTTTGCATAACTGACTCAGGAGGAACAATGTAGACTTGGACCCTACCGGGCTCACCAAAACCAGTCAGAACAAAAAGTTTATTTTCTTAGGTTATGTCTATATTGGGGGGCTCTTTTAAGTCAACTTATTATGGTCAACTTTAAGTTGACTTAAAGCCGATCTTGTTAAGTTGACTTAAGGGTAAGTCTACACTGCCTCTTGCAGCAAGCAGCCTGGGGCTGGATCAGGCTCTCAGATGCCTGCTGGTGGCAGCAGGAGTGGGCTCCAAGCCCCTTGCCACTTGTGGCAATCGGCTCGGGGCCGGATCTTGCACCCAGCTGCTTGCTGGCAGTGGCAGAAGCCGGCCCCCAGCCACTTGCTGGTGGTGGCTGGGGCTGGATCGGGCTCCAACAGCTGGATTGGGACCCAAGGCCTGGGCCTGGGCCTGGGCCTGATCCTTCCTGCCCTGTAAACTCGACTTAACACTTAAGTTGATTTTCAGGTCAGATGTTACTATGTCAACTTAAGCAAGTGCTTAAGTTGACTTAAATTCTAAATTTGGCCAGTGAATTCCTTAGGTCGACTTAAGGCACATTAAGTCGACCAAAGGCTCCAGTGTTGACATGCCCTTAGCAGGGAGGTAGCTCAGGGTAAAAGACCTCACACAATGGAAAGAACCAAAGCAGAGAAGTAGAGGAGGCAGCTCTAGAGATTGGGGAAATCTTAGATGGTGACTGGTCACCATTTGACCTGTTAAAGAAAGTGACGCAGAACCCGGCATCTGCACTGTCTTGATCTATCTGTGGGAAGTCAGTATTTCTTTACTGGCACCAGCTGTGATGCTGAGAGATGGAACAATGCTGACTGTAGGCAAGATACCACATCCAACCACAGGATTTGGTGTCTGCAGCAGGGGGAAATTCAACTCCGTTAGGTACTTCTAGGGCACCTTGGAAGAGACAGGAAATGAGGCCACAGCCAAAAAGAAAAATATTAAATCCAAAAGCAAAGACAAGATCAAGACACGCACTGGTTTTCGATTGGTAAGCAGCATTTCCAGCAGGTGAGCCATCTGAACTGTATTCATTGTGGGGATTATAATGTCACAGTAGCTGGTGTCAGGAACTATGGTGAACTGGCCAGTGGAATCCATCCAATTCACCCAGCCCACCTGAAAGACAGAGTAGTTACAGGAAAAAGCAACAGCCGCTAAAACGGTGACAATAAAACTAAGCAGTCATACTGTGCTTTACCTCTTCAAAGCTCTTTGCACATATTAGGAATACATCTCCTAGGACTCCTGATTCCCACTCTCTTGCTCTTCTCTCTATTACATCTCTCTATATATGATTGTTCCCCAAGCAGCTGTCATTTTACCATAGATTAAGGGCAGTCTGTGGGTTGCCCAAAAAGTATCTCTCTTGAATTATTTCTCAAAACTTGGTTCAAATGCTGACAGAAGATTTGAAATAGCTGCAAAAACAGTCTTATTCCATGGAAACCTAAACCACAAGGGGAAAACAGATCTGACTGAAAAGGGTGAAGACTGGTTAGGTGCAAACCTTTCTGTGTGTTTCATGTGGTCTCTGTGCCTGGGTCCACTGGAAATGTATGAGGCGGGGAGGTTGAACATGTGCTTGAAATGAATTATCATCCCATCTCAGAGGCCACAAGCTATTAGGCCAAGGCCAGTTCAAAGATTAGGGAAGGGCTCTGCCAGAGAGGTTTAACAAGTCTTCCCCCAGATTCCTTTTCTGAAGTCTTTTCTCATTGCAAATAACTCCATTGCTGCCCCCACCACTGCTCAGAGGACTATCGAAATAAAGGGCTGGAAGGAACGGTGAAAAGTCATGAAGTCCACCTCCTTGAGCTGTGTCAGGACCAAGTGAACCTAGACCATCTTGGAGACGTGCTCCCCCAACTAATTTTTAAAAAGCTTCCAATGAGGGAGGCACCATGATCTCTCTTGGAAGCCTATTCCAGAGTTTAGCTATCCTTATTGTTAAAAAAAGTTTCCTAATAGCTAACCTAAATTTACCGTGGTGCAGATTAAATCCATTATTTCTTGTTCCACCTTCAGTAGAGGTGGAAAACTATTGGTCACCATCCTCCTTATAGCAGCCCTTCACATACTAAAAGGCTGTTGTCAGGGTCCTCCTCTTCAGTCTCCTCGTCTCAAAACTAACCATGCCCAGATTTTTAACCTTTCCTTAAAGATCAGATTTCCTAAACCTTTTTTCATTTTTATTGCTCTCCTCTGCACTCTCTCTGATTTGTCCCCATCCTTCCTAAATTGAGGTGCCCAGACCTGGACACAGTGGTTCAGCTGGGGCTTCATCAGTGCTAGTTACAGCAGGACAGTTACTGCCTGTGTTTTACATATGACATCCCAAAACCATGTTAGCCATTTTTGCAGCTACAAAACATTGAGTTGTATTCAGTTTACTTGTGGCTTTCCAAAGCACCATCACCTTGAAACTGACATGAATCTTGTCATTTTTACTTCTATTGCTTTACTACCTCTCCTCCAGAATTCTGAATAAAAGCAGTGAAATTAAACAGACATTGGACATTTCCCAGCCATGGGAAATCTCTGAGCAGCGGCTGATGCACTGGAGCTGTCTGCAAATTATGCTTGGTTTGTATTTGAAAGATCTACTTCACAATCATAAGGGTTATGCTCACACACAGGCATTATTTCGATACAAGTTGTTTCGACACAACTTGTATCGAAATAATGCCTTATTTCGAAATAACTTAATTCGAATTAACAGTTTGTTAATTCGAATTAAGGAAAAAAGCTCTAAGCAAAATAGCAGGTTCAGACAACAGTTATTTCAAAATAAGTCACTGTTGTTTCGAAAGAACATGTTCGGACGGCATTGTTTCGTCCCCATATGAGGTTTAAGTTGTTTCGAAACAACGCCGTTGTTTCAAAACAACGGGTGCCGTTGTTTCAAAACAACTGTGTGTCGTGTGAACAGGGTATTTCTTATTTCGAAACAACCTCTGTTGTTTCGAAATGAGTGCTGTGTGAACACAGCCAAGGGTAGGAAACTTTTTTTTTAAAACAAATTTCAATTTCTCTTTAGACAACTCCACAAAGCATGGGAAGGTTCTGCTTGCTCCTGGTGAGTAGATTTCACTGTGTTAGCCTTACCTTACTCCCTCCTTTCTATTCTTTAGTTTCATGAATTGCTCAGGTTTTCAATCCACAAGTTAGAAGAGGTTAAAGTCTTTACCTCTTTAATAACGTCTTCATCTATATCTTCCTCAGGATTGCTGAGCCCCGCATCATCCAGTTTATAATCATAAACCAGCCCCTCCTCTGGGAAAAATAACTGGATCTGAGGAAAATAAAGCAGAGTATGAATGCCACACCTAGCTCTGGTCCAGATGAATTGACCAACATGACTCAGGCTAGCATGGAGAACACTGTCTTTCAGCAATGAAATTCTGTCCAGCCCATATGGCTCATATCTCTCCATCCTCTTTCTGATGGGTTTGATACAGATGTTCTGATGAAGCTCCTTTTCCCATAGACAACACCCCAGAAGGGACCCTTGCACAAGTCTTCTGGAAATTCAGGGAGCTCTGTTACCAGGTGCTACCATCATGAGCCAATATCACATTTACTTACCCCTTCACTTGCCATCTTCTCTCTTAACCATAAACTGAAGGCCACACGACTTGGGGCATCTCCAGTGGCACCCACGCTCCAGACCAAGGAGAACATGAACCAGGGTTCAATCAGCTCTTCAAGTCGAGCAGTCTTCTCACGGGGAAGTTTCCTAATTCCCTGAACACGCCATAAGCAGCACAAATTTAATCCTCACACACAGTTCATTTGGAAGGGGGGTTAAATATTGGCACCTCACTGAATGCCTTGACTCCTTCATTTAGTTTATTTACTGCTTTTCTGAATGATTTGTACTTGGGTCCATTTATTAGACTGTGAGTCAAATTCTACTGTCACTTACCCTGGTGTAAATCTGGAGAAACTCAGTTGTTATTCCAGATTTTTGTTACTGCAACTCAGAGCAGAATTTGACCTGTGGATTTTAATGCTAGAATTTCCTGTCTCCTTCCATATCAAGATAAAGAAACTGCAATCCCAGCTACATCGCTAACTAGAACTGTGCAACATATTTCATCCAGCATTACAATTGTGGAGCAAACCTCATAGTTTATAACAGGCATAATCAATAGGCAGCCTTTGGTTCAAATCTGGATTGCCAGGGGCTTTTTACAGGACTGTGGAGTGCACCATGGCTCAGGGTTTGTGGCTTGAGCCCCAAAGCCTTAAGCCCCAGTGTGGACTAAGCTGCGAGTCACAGCACATTCCACCGACCCTGGCAGAGATCTATTTTGCAAGGGCAGGGAGGGTCAACTACCCCCAAGTTATGAATCAGCATAACTGCCAGGCTCATGCTGTCAGCCCTGTGAGAGTGGTGCTCCTTTCAAAGAAGTCAGGAGGATACCTGCCATCTGGAATTACGTGTCAACCTAGGGCACTGGATTCCCGGAGCTCACCGGCACAAGGACAGTCACAATTCTATCCGCACTGGCTCACCTTCTGCACCACCTGGCCATGGCTTCCCACAGTTTCATGGTCTGGTGAAAAGCCTCTGATGGTCTGGATCTGGCCCACAGCCATCCCTATTGACTATCTCTGCAATACGCCCTGGGTATATTACACAGCAGTTACAGGGGCACTTGTGGTGTGAGCTTTCGTGGGAGAATATCCCACTTCGTCAGATGCTTTGAAGAGGGAGAATTTACCCTCTTCAAAGCGTCTGATGAAGTGAGATATTCTCCCATGAAAGCTCATGCGATAAATAAATCTGTTAGTCTTTAAGTGCCACAAGACTCCTTGCTTTTTTAGCTTTACTAGACTAACACAGCTGCCCCTTTGGAACTTGTGGTGTGAAAACGTTTCTCTGGAGTCCAGAACTTGAGAGTCCCTTGACCAAGAAATCTGGACTCGGACAAAAAATAACTGACTACCCCAGTTTTACAGTATAAACCTGTAATGTATACAGAGCCAGAGTCACCTTTCCCTGCTATATCCCAGATAATCCTCAGCATAGCTCTGCATTCGGTGTGAGCCTTGGCAGTGCTCTATGTAGATGACCTTCAGGTTACTGACCAAGCTGCCTCCAGCTTTCTGCACAGAACACATTGTGTCCCTGTAACTTTCACCCAGTACTGTGCACCAATTGGTAGTTTTGCTGTTCTTCCTGTTATCTGTAGTTTAACCCTCTAGTGCCATAGGCAGCAACAGCAACAAATAGATGATACAAAAATTTCTACCTCAATGGGAATGAAAGGTTCAAAGAAGCACTCCAGTAGTTTGAGAAGGCTCATCGTCAGACTACTGTCTGTAGAGGCAATTATCTCTTTCACTGATTTCCGGACAAAGCTGATGGACTCCTGCAAGGATCAGGCAGACATCTCAGTTCCTGGGTCACCTTCCTTTCAGGAGTTTATTTACCTCCTTGGGCTTCAGGTGCCCCTTTTCTCACTGCATGTTACATTTATCAGGGAGGATACAACAGAATACCTCGCCATGTCAAGCTGTGCCCACATACTGTTCATTTCAGCCAGAGAATGTAGGCCCAGGAGACAGTCTGAGTAAACCTCTTCTGAAAAGATTATAATACTGTCCTGCTCTGTGAATCTGTATGTTGCCATTGTTGCTGATAAATAGCTTTTAGGGGATTTCTGACAGTACCCTGTTGTTTTCCATCAAAATGATGGAGAAGAGCAGGACTCACTTTTTACAATTCAGGGCCACATTTCTCCATAGAATAACTCCACAGAAGAAAATGGCTTTAGCACAGGAATGATTTTGGCATGTGGATTATAAAAAAAACCACACAGTCCTTTGGGTTAGGATGAAAATGTCACATCTAGGTGAAGCACTGAGTAAAAAATACATGAAAACCAGCAAATTCACTCCGAGTACTGGGAGCAGGAAATGTACCCAAAAGGTGTTTAATCTGAGAGAAGGATAAAATCTTAGATCTTTAAAAGGATGGACTACCCTAAAACTAAACAAACAAGCTCAGAGTCACTGGCATCCTGAAGCCAGGTCTGTCAAACAGACTGGGAGAGATCAGGAACATGAGAGGACTCACCTCTAAAAATCTGCTGAAGAGGGATGCTAACTGCTCTGAGAAAGGCTTCATGACATCTGGAATTTTCCTCAGCCAGCATTCAGTGAAGGGCTTGAGCCCCAAGAGGCTGGGCTCTAGGTAGACCATACCACACCGGGAGACTGTGGCTGGGGAGGCAACAGCCAGATCCTGTACTTCAAACATCATGGTCATCATCTGAAAGCCATGGATGCAAAACGAAGATCTGTCAGCACATCTCAGCTTTAGGGAAGACTGGCTCTTAGGGTCTCTTAAGCATGGCTCAGTAATAAGGTCACCTATCCAGTTCGCTCTATGCCACTGGTGTGCAGCGGGGAACAGGTAATGTCCCAAAGCTAATGCTTGGGCTTCCTGAGATTTCCATCTCAGTGGACCAAGGCAACTAATGACAGACTCAAGCTGGGTTTGTCCAAGAAGCAAAAGGAGGCAGAGTTCCCAACTCCACTTGAATGTCAGTAGCATTTGGCCTGCTTAACTCTCCCTGGAAGATCTGAGGCTCAGTGCCTGTCCGCTCAGGTAAGGCATATATGTTGCCATCCAACAGAAAGAACCAGACAGACTCTTAGTTCTTTAGGCAGGGACCATCTTGTTCTGTGTCTGTAGTGCACCTTGCACACTGGGATTCTGACCCATTATGAGGGCTCTGAGGTATCACTGACATACAGAGGAGACACTCAGCAGGAGTCCATCCTGCACATAACAGTAACTGGGAATGCAAAGGCAGTTCTGCTCCATGTAGAAGAGAGAGAGAATAGAGGAGAGAGCAAACAGAGGAGAAAGAAACAGGACAGCAAGAGAAGAGGGGTTAGTCACCTCTGTTAGCTTAATGATTTCTCCAGAGCTAAGACACAGCTTCTTATTATCATCCAGCACAGTGTTCATATTCTCGATCCAGACTGCATCAACTGGCCCATCAAACACATACCATTTCTTATTCGTATCACTGGCAATAGCTCCCACCCGGATGAGTGATGAAAGAATCCCGTCTGTCCTGTCATGTGGAATGAAGAGGCAAGAGAAGCTTTAATAGTCACATTCTTCATATTTTATCTCAAAGTGAATTCTGACCCCCCTGAAGTCAGTGGTGACATTTCCATCAACTTCACTGGAGCCAGGATTTCACTCTGGTTTCATGTATGGTGTACCTGAGTGCCTCACAAGTTTATTAATGTGAACAGATAAAGATCTCTCTCTCGCCTTCCCCAGTACATCTCTAGAATCTGCATGGCTTCTCAGGATAACCCTGTTAGGCCCTAATGGTGAATCTACCCCAATTTGTTAGTGAAGAGCATAGCACAACATAGCTGCATCACTAATAAAGCATACATGGCTGGTGGTGCTGCTGGAGATGAGTGGGATAGTTGGAGGAGAGCATGATGGATGTTGACGTCTGGGATTTAATCTGTACGTGAAAGTCTACAGTGCAAATGCTACTCAGATCCTCAATTGCACACTCATTATTAAATAATTCTTGTTATTTATATAGCACCGCAGATGTTCATGGCCATAGTTACCAAGATCAAAAGAAAACAGACTAGGTCTGAAGCCCAGCTGATTAAAACAGATGGATTTATGTCTCTAAATGTGTTTTATATGGCGGCTATATTTTTTGTCACACTGATATGTCTATGTGCTGCCCTTGGGCAGGAACCACATCGTAAATAAGCTGTCACGCTTAACTGGAATGTACTATAGAAATATCCTTCAATAAAGATTCATTGGAATCCAGAGCTTGTAAGCTTCAGGGTACAGTATGAGAAATATTTATTTGCTTTAGCTTTCCTCAGAGTTCTCTTTTTATTGGTTTTCATAGTTTTCTGGAACATACATTCTTTAACTTTGTTTCTAAACATCTGGCTGGTATGGCAGGAAGTGTTACAACAATATGAGTGAATCTTACATTATAGTATGTGGCTCTTCAGCAAAGTACCACGCCATTCTGAGCTAGCCTCAGAGAGGAACATTCAGAAACCCAAGCAGTGGGAACTGGGCTGTCTAAAAGGGAGATGTCCCATCAGAGAGTTGCTCTCATGAAGGGGTCTGTAGAATATGGATGGAGAACCACTGATATAATAAACACAGGGGTGTTATTAAAGGCACGAAGATAGGTTCCCAAGTCACACAGACTGCCAGTGGCAATTAGGAGCTTAACTCTGCTCTGACTATCTCCCCTTAATTACACAAGGCCATCAGCACAAGCCTTATTAACACAGCATAAAAGGCATTCTTCAGACTTGCCTGTAAGGCATGTAAAGCTTGTTATGGTTTTGCACCCTAGGCCTTATCTACACTACAAAAATAGGTTGAGCTATGGCTACCACATTAATTACTACAGTAGCTGATATCCACACTATTCTCCTTGGCTATGTCTACACTGGAGGCTTAAGCCAACTTAAGCAACTCCCTGGCCACTTTTGGAGCTCATTAAGTCGATTTAAGAATCTGCTTAAGTCAACTTAATAACTCCTGCCCTTAAAGTTGATTTTAAGGGTTACGTCAACTTAACACAATGTGCCCATTAAAGTCTACTTAATAAAGTCGATTTAGTACATTAAAAGCCATTTAAGTCAGCTTTATTAAGTCAACTTAAGCCAGGGGATCCATTGAAAGTTGACTTTATTAAGTCGACTTTAAATGTGTGCCCTGGCTTAAGTCAACTCTATAAAGTCAACTTAAACAAATGTGGCTTCACTAAGTTGACTTAATAAAGTCAACTCTAAGTCGACCTTATTAAGTCGACTTAAAGTTGACTTACCTGAGACCTGTTGTGTAGACATAGCCCTTGAGTCTGTGGCGTGCGTCCTCACCAGGAGTATTTCCACCAACCTAAGAGTGGCAAGTGTGGAGAGCTGAAAGCCAGGCTGCCATACATACTCCCAGGATCCTAGTGGGCTGCTTGGGGCTTCTCTCCTTCCTGTACACCACTGGGAAGTGAGGCTAGCTGCCTAGACTGATGTAAGGAACACAGCGTCTATATAAGTGGTTCCCACCTTTTTAGAAACATGGCACATTTCAATGAGACAAACAATTCCAAGGCACATCCACTTTTTTCAACTGAATAGCTTGCTCATAAACATCACGTTTACTTACATTTATTATGGGTACAGACTTACAGAGTGTCTTGCAACATAGTGCATACAACAAGCTAAAGAAGGATCAAATACATTAATGTTTCAAATCCACTGGAAAAAACCCCATATCATCTTAATTTTGTCCTTTGGCCACCTGCATTTAGAATGTTCATGCTTTAGAATCAAAAGACTGATATCTCACTTTTAATTTAATGATTAATTTTCAGGAGTTTTATGAGTTATAATGTTGGTTGGAGAGAATATTGTTTAAGATGAAACAATGTTTATTTTACGCTGATTTTTGTTACCTTTGAACAAAATTTCCCAGCACACTTGGACAGTTCTTGAGGCACACTGTGTGCCACAGCACACTGGTTGAAAACCACTGGTCTAGGCTGACACTGCCTGCATCTCCCAAACTACACTTATATAAGCCCCATACTTCTTGCTGAGGTGGTTTTATTATGTAGGCATGGCAGAGGACCTACCTCAGTGGGAGGGCATTTCAAGGTGTAAATTATCACTGTCTTGTTGAGAAAAGCTGACCTTTCTCAACAAAACTGTAGCACAGACCAGCCCCTAGAAAGGTCATTGATCTATAGGGATCACAAGAAGTCCTAGACCAGATGAGAAGGAGGTTGGTTGGTATTGTCCTTTACCATTCATGCGTTAGCAAGTCAAACTCTCCATAAAGCTGACCCATAGTGATGGATTTTGGATTCAGTACAAAGTAGTTGACTGCTTCATAGTTTCCACCACTGACTGAAGGCTGACCTTTCAGAGAGGTCATTGCAGCTGCCAGAACTTTGTAACACTGCAGAGACAGGAAGGAAGGGAATTAAACATTATGGATTCTATGACAGCAGTTGCAGAAAGGAAGTAACTTGCAGTGACATGATTCAGAAGATAGTAGGGAAGGAGGAGATACTGTGTGCAAGTAGCCTGGAAAATTTGGTTGCATTGCTTCAAGTCTTAATTAGGACATTGTTTTTTTCTTGCATTACACCAGGTGATTTGACCCCATTTTCCTCTGTGTGCTGTTTCCCAGCATTTGAATCTTAACAACTATTCTGATTTGCTGTTACAGAGACCTGCTCCCATGACCTACATTCCCCCAGCATTTATTTCCCACCATTCTGTAACTTCCCTCATCTTCAAAGTGTCTGACAAAGTGGATTTTCTCCCATGAAAGCTCATGTGATAAATAAATCTGTTAGTCTTTAAAAGTGCCACAGGGCTCCTTGCTTGTTTTTGTTGAACTAGACTAACACGGCTACCCCTTTGGAACCTGTGAAATGGATCTATGAGAAAGAGGCTGATCACAGAAAAGAAGGGAAGGAACTCAAATCACTGTAGATTGTCCTGAGCATGTGACCTACTGGAGTGGAACCTCCTGGTGTTGGTACTGGGGAATGGCTGCTCCATCTCTCCCACAGATCTCTCTTTTGTCCTGGGTAGCACCCTAGGCCTCCAGCTGAGTTTCTTCAGTCCCCCCCTTCCAGGGTACAGTCAAGTTGCAGCCAGCCCACTTGTATCAGCAGCAGTCATTGTCCATTTACCACTCAGCCACAACCTCATCACCTACTAGCAGCCTGGGGGACGTGGATGGGATCCAGGCCCACACACTTCTGGCCACAGCCCAGGGACCCTATACACTCCACACAAGCACTGCCTCATCTCCCCTCACTCTTGCTCAGCTTGTTCCCCAGCAGGTCCCTTAGGTTATATACACCTCCCCAGGTACTGCTTGCCTAGGTGTCCCAGCTGCAATCTTGCAGAACCTTAGCAGTGCAGTGACCTGTCTGGGTCCTGTCTCCTTCTCCAATCCAGAGCTCACCCTTCCTCCTCTCCAGTCTGAGAAGTGTCTTGGGCAGGTCTGCAGCTCAGCCTTTATCCAGGCTCCTGGGCTCTGACTGGTCCTATTGGCTATCTCCTTTTCCTGGACTTTTAACCCCTTCTAAAACAAAGCAGGGCAACTGCCCTGCTACAATCAGCAACACTAGAGGCTTGAAATATCTGGAGGCCCCACATGATAGTAGCTGAAGCAGGGCAGCCTCAAAGCCATCCTCAAACATTTGCATGGCAATCTGAACTTTAGGACACCATTAGTAAACCTCAGAGTCTGATCTCAAAGCCCAAAGGAGCAGGCTGCTAACATGTTTCACCACTGCCACAAATCCATATTTTCATATGTATTCAAAGCCGGAACAAAAACCGTTCACTCTTGTAATTCCTTTTCACTGAGAAGCTGGAAATCCTACAGTTTGAGGGTTTAACATGTGTCTATGATTCCCCATTCTACTCCCATCTAGATATTCATATACATGAAATGGCTCACTGTACCCCAGGCAATGTCTCAACCACCCTTACCTTGGTTTTCCCTGAACCCGCTGGCCCCACCAGCATGAGGCCATGGCGTACAACAGTGGTTTCATACAGCTGGATGCACTTTGTCACAAATCCTGAGAAAGAACAAGATTCTCAATACAGATATTGTAATCCATTTCACTTGCCAGCAAAGCCAAGAACTGCTTATTCCAACTGGCAGAGCGATGGATTTTTTGCCTACACCTCATTAGCCAATGTGGTTTTATTGGTGTGTAATGACTATGGCTTCAATTCAGCAAAGCACTAACATATTTCTCAACTTCAAGCAAAAACAATCCCACTGAAATGAGACTATACTATCCTTAAAGGTAAGCAGGTGCCACAAAGTTAAGTTGGGTCAAGGTCCCATCAGTGGTGACACATATCACAGGTTTTTTTGGCCAGACAATCATTAACCATAACCATTAGAGCCGTGATGTTCAGACTCAGTTGCTCACAAGCCAAATGGGATATCAACATTACCCAAAAGAGCCACAATAGTATGAATTACTCTTTCACTTCCTATTTACTTTTTTATGTATATATGTAAAAACACACACATACATATATTTAGTAATTTTCACAGCAAAACAACTGATCAAATATTATTTTACCAACTAGGATAGGTTACTAACATAGTAAAAGCATCCTGATTGGTTAATATTTAAATCACACAATATTTTACTATCATGTGCTGCAAAGAATCACAGAAGGAACATTAAAAATCCACTTGCAGCTCAAGTGCTTCAGTCTGACTATAACTGCATTAGAGTAAGTCAGCTCCTATCAACCAAGCAGTTATTTAACATTTATATTTTATTTCAGCAGCCATCAAGGAGGGTGGCATCCAATAACAACAGCAGATGACACCACATACTGCAGGGGTCAGCAACCTTTGCCAACCCCTGTGCCAGCCCTGCCCACCACACCCTCAGTGGGTGCTGGAGGTGGGGATAAAAGGGGGCGGGGCCAGGCTGGCAGCAGCAGGCAAGGCCATCCTTAGGGGGTGAATTGCCCTTTGAGGGGACCCTGCTCAGGCCCCCCCAGCAGTAGGGGGCTGGGCTGGCTGGCCCAGGGGAGGGGCAAGCCTCTTCACCCCTGCACTGGCCGTCTCATAACAGGCCCTGGCTCAGTGCTCCCAGTCTCTCCTCGCCACCATGTACACTGCTTTCAGCTCAGCGGGGAGGAGGCAGAAGGCAGTGTGGCTGAGGGGGTAGCCATATGGGCCCTACGCTGCCTCCTGCCCCCTCCCCGCTGCTCTAGCACATAACCAAAAGCAACGCACGTGGCAGGGGGGGCAGAGGGGAGACTGCGAGTGCTGAGCTGGGCACCACTTTTGGCCAGCTAGCACAGCCCCCAGCATGGGGGGGGGCAGCAGTGTGGGCCCCATGCTGCCCTGCTTGGCAGGACAGTGCGGGGCTCCCTGAAGTGCGGGGCCTAGGGCAATCACCCCTCTCACTTCCCCCCTTCCCAGGGATGGCCCTGCCCGGCAGGGGGTCTCTGGGGGTCGGGGTTGGGGCTGGCACCCTCCCCTGGCAGTTGCAGCTCCCAGCTGGCCAACCTGTCCCAGTTTGGGGGGGAGGAGGCTAAGGTGCGCCATGTGCCGCTCAGGCTTGGCCCCCATGCTATTCTTGGCATGGGTGCCAGGGGTTGCCGACCCCTGACATACTGCACTGGGTTCCTTCATTTCATTGGTCAACAGTCTCCCTGAGCAGCATGGTACTGAATAAAGGGAGTACCTGGCATCATTTGCAGTATTAAGGGGAAATGACAAAGCAACATAAAATAACTGTTTTGAGCCCTTTACTGCTCCTTTATAATGTATAAAGATTGTCTCAAAGATGTGTTTGGTTTGTTTTAAATGTCTGACTTCTGTTTTGCATTGGAAATATCAGGTCTTGACTTACTCCATTTTTTTGGAGGCCTCTGACAAGTTTTGCAGAACTTGGAATTTGACAGCATAGCTGAAGATTAAAACCTAAGGTACAGATCTCCCAGAGTAACAGTCAACTTCCCTCACACATTCATCTTGGGAGTGGGGAGGTGCTGCTTGGGCTTTAACTTTCAAATGTGATGTCACTTTCCAAGTCCTCCAAATATTCCTCAGGACCTCTGTGAAAGAGAAGTTAAGTCGGGGCCTAATATTTCTTCTGTTCCTAGCAGTTAAATTTTAGGGAAGCAGTTGATGAAACTGGTTTCACATGCCACAGAACAGTGGTTCTCAACCACTGTGTCAGAACATATTATTGTGTCACCATACAACAGTAAGTGTGTTGCAGGGAGCTGGGGAAATGACTGGATTTGGCTTGGGTGGGGGGTGGGGGGTGGACTGATGTGTCCTGTAGGACCGCGATATGCCACCAAGTGTGTTGTGACCCGGAAAAGGTTGAGAACCACTGCCACAGGGGAAAAAGCGAACACACACGCAAGCACACACACATTTTAATTCACTTTGTCATTCACCATAAAGAGCTTTCCCACTCACCCTCAACATCCTTCAGGTTGTCTTTGATGCACGATTTGCGAATTGCATCTTCCAGGATGCCATATTCAATAGGCTCCTCTTTGATCTTGGGAAACAAGTCAGAGACGATACCATTGAACAGCTTGAGGTCATCCTGGAGGAACTTGGGTACATTGACATCCCGGATGGCCCTAAGGCAGATCAGCTCCTGCAAAGAATTAAGGACCAATGTTAAGTGGACTCTACTCCCCTTTCTGCTGCCTTCTGTAAGATGCCCATCACATCCAGCATCATCAGTCTGATGTGTCAGGGTCCTCACTTCAAAAGTCACACCTATTTTGTTCTTTGCTTCTTCTCAGGTTGCACCTCCATGAACCCCTTAGAATTCTATCTCTATGTAATGCACACTAATTGCAGTGGTCCCTGCCAGTGAGTATAGGACAACGTGTGTGGAACCATTAAAAATGAAAATAGAGTGTACTTGCTTCATTCATGGTAGGATTCTCTCTCTTTAGGTTGCCAGCAGCTGAGATTACAGTCTTCACAGCTCTCATTCCAAAGTCATAATGATCCTGTGGCAGCATAGAGGAAATTACTTATTAGACACTAGAGCATCACCCTGAAACAGTGAACCTGCAATCTCCATTTATGAGGTAAGAGGAAGAGATTGCTTCCTTGGAACAGTAGTACTCTCACCCCAAGCTGTTGCTAGGTAAGCTAGAAAAGTCACTTCCTTTGGATAGCAAGTCTTATGCCTCAGGAACTTTATCTTGGATGAGGAGGTGGAAGGTAACTGGAGAAGAGTAATACTGAAAGAAACTTGTTAGACCCAATGGTCATGCAAGAGCAGCTCTGCAGGTATGGAAAGTAAATGGAAGTACATCATGAGAGTTAGCTGCACCACAGTTGGATGCAAATCAGTATCAAAGAAGTTCCCCCATCTTTAAAGCGTCTGACGAAGTAGGATTTTCTCCCACGAAAGCTCAGGAAAAAAATAAATTTGTTAGTTTTAAGTGCCACAGGACTCCTTGTTTGTTTGTTTTACTGAACTAGACTAACACTTCTACCTCTTTGGATCTAGAGTTAAGAGAGGCACTACAATGCTTTAACACCTTACCATTAGGAAAGGCTGAACATCAGGAAATCACAGACCTGGCTGCTGAGCTGTTCTGATGACAGTTTGAACGTAGTGGTGATCTTCTTCGCTAGGACTTTGGCTTCATTGAACCCAAAGGAATAGAGAGAGATCTCTGCAATCATGGAGTAATCTGGAACCATCATAGCCACAGGACGGAAGAGAGCCTGGAATGTACATTTTATTTTTCTTATTGCATCCACTGTGTGCTAAGTATTTTGCCAGCCATTTTGTCAGCAGGGCAGAGACCAGCTTTGGCGAGCATCTCAGCTCTCATGCTTTGTAAAGGGGTAAGGAACTGGGAGATGGATCTGTGTGGACTAGCTGTATCAGGGCTACTGCCATGCATGTGACCTCCTGTACACACTGGCAGAGCACTGGTCCATCAGGAGACAATGTGAACACTTTGGCTCAGGTATTGTAATTTCCATGAACTTAGCAAGGAGTCTCCGCAATAGCTGGGCAATCTGTGTGCGTGGACAAAAGGCACTAACTAGAAGACATTGTAATCTCCAGCTGTGTCCTTCTTTTAAATCCGTTTTAGAGACAGAACCAAGAAGTCATTAAACTGTTCCTGACACTGTGTCTTTCACTCAATCCCCAGGCCAGCCCATTCTAAGCTGCCTCTGTACTGTATGGAACAACAGCCACAGCCTCCCTTATTAATGTTAGCTCTCTCAACCCCTTGAGAGATATCTGTCTGTCCAACTCACGTGATTTGCCATTATTTCAGGTGTACAGATGAATCCAACTCTTAGACCTTTGTCAAATGGTAGGGTGTAGCCCCTAGCTTAACCTATGCTTAACTTCCATGCATGCACCTTTCTTGATAGGTTTAAGGAATCTTGTTATTATACATTTATAGACTTTGCATAAATTTGTAAGTTAGCATAGCCATGTTTATATTAATAGCTGAAATGCAAGGTACCTTACAGGTCTGTGTAAGAAATTATACACAGTTTATATGAAACAGCTAAGGGTGTAGTCATAAGTTTCACAGCAGCTTAGGAGAGCAGCTAATATTAGATATGTGGGCACAGGTAGGCCTGTTTGTTTAATGAGCAGTGTTGTGAAGATTCAGGAGTCTATATTTTGATCATGAACCCAGGTCAGCAGAAAGACAGACAACTAGGGACTTGTCGATTTGAGCCCTAGACATTTAGAATACCACCACAAAATCCACAAAAGATCCAGAAATAGTAAAAGGGGAAGATAGAACAACATTCTGGAAGGAGGACATTCATCAATCACATGCACAGACCTATTAACCAAGAGAATGGATGTGCCTTTACAATTTTGGGGGTGAAGGCCCCTTAGTTGGGCAGAGAAGGAGGATTCAAACTGATTCATGCTAGACAGGGTATAAAGGGACCAACCCTGTCGCTGGGCGAGGCTTTCCTGGCTTTTAGCCTTCCTGGCTTCCGGCTTCTACCTTTCTAGCTAATTTTTTCTCTATCTTCCAGCTCAAGTTTCAGCTGTTAGCTTAAGAAACAGTAACAGTTCAGCCTTTCTTCCTACTAGTTACTTAGATTTTGCTTTAATAATCTAAGGATATTAGTATTGTCAAGCTCTCCAACCCTCCTGTCAAGTCAAGAAACCAGACCGCTCTCTCTCTTAACCAAGTTGTTGGACAGCTGTGAGTATATTAACCTGAGCTTCTAATAGAAATCTTGGTATGGTTAAACTCATAAACTGTGTAACATTTCCTATATAGTATCAAAACAGAAGCTGATTTTAATTTGGCTATTAATTTGTTTATTTAACCTTTTATTAATTCTTTACTTATCATTTATGCTTGTTCCAATAACAGGTTTTTATAAAATACTTTAAAGTATCCACATGACAATTACTGCTGGGCATCTCTAGGGAGTCTTCATTTTAGATTTTATCTGTGGTCGGATTTGGGCAAGAACTTAAATTCCCTGGTAAGATCTACTGCCATCCAAATCCAAATCACAAAGAATCAGGCTACATAGGGTGAGGTACTGAATATATTCATTTTTTCAGTAATAATCGGTATAATTTAGGTCTTTATATTGCTCCTACTTGCATAGTATCACACCAATCTTTAATGTATTTATTCTCTCAACATCCCTGTGAGACAGAGCAGTGCTAATGGCCCCTTTGTACAGATGGGGAACCGAGACACTGAGGAACAAAGACGACATGCCTGGAGTCACACAGGAAGTTTGTGGCAGAGCAAAGAATTGGTCCCAGGTCTCCCAAGTCCCAGCCTAGTAGATCACAGAACCACCTGTCCTTTCTGTTCAAGTGCAGTGATGACGCTTACTTACCTTTAAGTTATCAGGTAATTCAGTGCGTCCAGCATATCCAGGGTTCATGGTGATGAAGACCGCACAGGATGGGACCAATGGGATCTCAACTCCTTCAAACATGAAGCGGTCCACCTAGAAAACCAAAATGTGGCCACTCCCAAGAGACAAAGGCAGGGACTTCGGAATTAAATAAGAAAGCGACAATATCTTCCACTGTGCAGGAAAAACAACTTTCCACATAGACACTCAGCCTTCCAAGCAGTATTTCACTTCCTTTTATGAAAAGCCCAGCTCCTACACAGATTTACTGATCACTTACAGTATTACTTTTGCTCATGAAGAGTTTCCAATCCCCAGTTCAAAGGAGAGCTACCTTCACATTTATTCTGTCCCTGGACTGGGGGCAGAATTAATTTGTGGTAGAAGGCAAGAAAAAGCCTTACATCCTCTTTAAGAGAGAGGGGGGAGTTTCAGATGGTGGATAAAGCTGCAGAATTCATTGTAAGCAAGTTTCTAATACCAAGCTGAAGTGCAGTCACTTTGGATGTTAACCTTTATGAATCCTTCCAAAAGCAGCACAGTGGCTGGCTGTTCTAAGGCTCCACATGGGGACAAGAATTCAGCTTCCAGTGTGTGTGTGTGAAGAGGATGGCTCTGGAAGCACCTGAAGGTCAGATAACTCATCGTGAATTCCCTCCATCATTTCTGAGCAACCACCGCAGGTTTTACTCAGTCACAACAGTACACCTTACATCTTGCAGTGCAGTGGAACCGAACAGGAATGGCAGCACAGTCTGGCTATGTCTACACAGTAACTTTTATTTCGAAAGAACCCCTTTTGAAATAACCCATTTTGAAATAAAATCCTTATTTTGAAATAAATTAATTCGAATTAACATTTTGTTAATTCGAATTAAGGGAATCTCTTCAAATCGAAATAGCATGCCCTGTGTGTGGACCTGCCATTTCGATTCCAGGTGAGGGGCAGCATGGGAGGTGTGGCAACATGGCTGGCTCACCCGGTCATGTTGCCGGCTATGTTTCCAGCCAGGTAGCCAGCCAATCACGTATGAAAAGAACAGACAGCCCCTCCCTATCCACTGTGACCCCCAAGCGCTTACAAGAGACATGGCTATGGCTGTCCTCTGGCACTTGCACCATCTTCAAGCAGCTGGTAGCCCCGCCGGTAGCCTGCAGGGTGTCGCCCTGCTGTGGGATACACTTTCCTCGAGCCTGATGAGCCCAGAGCTGAGCCCCAGACCATTATCTCAGTGGCCCTCACAGCACTGTGGAAGAACCCTGTGGCTGAGGCCTGACAGTGTTGAGACACAGATAGCTCACTATGCCTATAAAGGGGGGGGGGGAATAACTGTGCACTTGCCCTGCCCTACCTGAAGGCCTGGAAGAGGGCCAGTAGGAGCCCCTAACAGATAAGGTATGCCAGAGGACCCTTGCTGTGCTTGTCTCCATGGTGCACAGACAGACCACATATTGGAATTTGGAGGCACAAGGATTGGATTGTACTGGCAGAGTGCTAAGGTCAGTCGACCTGGATAAAGAGCAACCTGTTTGGGCCAGTCTGACTAGGCCAAAGGCCCCTGGCACAGATGACTATGAGCGGGGCAGGTCAAAGGAAGGGGCTGCAATTGGGGGACTTCTAGTGCAGAGGCCAGGCCCAGAACATAATTCCCTATATAGCAAGAGCTTATGCATTGTGATATGTGTACGTATGCCAGTAGACAAATATCGTACACTCCTCTTGGGGCCCTTGGGTACTTGCCTTCGGGCCCGCAGCTGGGTAGAAATAAAGTGCCACACCACACTAGGTTGTGACCCCCACCTACTGATGATCCCTCCACTGTACCAATAGCTCCTCGCCCCCCATCTCGGCACCAGACACCAGCACAGACTGGTGGGAACGGATTGTCCAGGGAACCTGGAGCAGCAAGCACTGAAGGAAGAACCCTCTGGATTAGCAGGGGGACCATCACCCTCGTCACCGAGCCCACCCCAGTCCTACGCTGAAGGCATACGGTGATTAGGGTAGGCATCCCTGAGGACAAGAGCGTGGCCATCGCTCTCTGGAAGATGGCCACTCCCAGGTCCCACATGTCTGGTGCCCATCTCGTCAGCATCAGGAAGTCCACCATCAGGGAACTGCCGCTGCAGCTCACCTACGCCATCAGCCGGTCCTGCGGCCATGCCTCATCAGCTTGGAGTGCTGAAGAACAGCATCGCCGGCCTCACTGCCTGGGCTTTCCAATGTGTGGGGGGGATCGTTGATGCCACCCACATCACCATATGAGCCCCACCACACCGCCCGCTCCCCCTTTCTGCCCCAGCCAGCTGCCACCCAACCCACCCACACCCTGAAACCAACCCAATAAAACATGCAAAAACTTTGGACATGGGTGAACTGTTTTTATTTACAAGGGGGTATGGGAAGGCAGAACTGGGGAGACAGGAAGGGTTGAGTAGGGTTTCAAAATGGGGGCACAGGGATGTGGGGTGGGGGTTTGGGGACAACTGGGAGAGCATTTTAGGGAGGAGCTGCCCCTGGGGCAGGGCCCACAGCACCACGGCCTTCGCTGAGGCTACCCCGGGTCCGGGGGCGCCAGCGGCGAGGGCCAGCAGGGTCTCTGGCTGCAGCAGGCACATTCCCAGGCTGCGGGGCAAGGTTTCCCCCAGGCTGCTGTAGTGTGCCCTGCACGCCCTCAAGGGCCGTCGCCTGGCGCTCCAGAGCTGAGGCCTGGCACTCCATGGCTGCAGCCTGGCGCTCCAGGGCTGCCACGACGCGGTCGTCCACCTTGACGGAGAGCTGGAGGTGCTGGACTGCAGCGTCCCGGCGCCGGGCTTGTTTGGTGCGCCAGGCCCTGGAGGACTCCTCAGCCTGCTGCCCAAGCTCCAACATGGCAGTGAGAACTTCCGCCCTGGTAGGCCGGGCTCTCCTCCTCTGCTGTATGGCCAGTGGTGGACTCCTTGGCGATGGATGGCAGGTGGGCGGAGGAGCTGCAGGGGCAAAAGAGAGAATGGTTAGGTGTCAGCCTACTAGCCCTGGTGTGTGCAGCCTCTGAGCTGCAAACACCCCTGCCCTGACAGCTAGCAGGATTCCAAGTCTGTGTGGGCTCTGTACACTGCAATCAGGGGGGCACGGGGCCTTGTGGCCCATGGTAGGCAGTGAGCTGTTCTTGGGAATGCCCCTGGGCCCATGTGACAGCCATGGTGGCTGCAGGCTCTCTGCTCTGCATGCTGCCAGGTCTGCCTATTGCCACCCTGTGTTGAAGGACCCCCATCCTGCTTGGGCATGGGACCCTGTCTCCCCATGCCTCCCTGCAGCATGCCTGCACAGGAGAGCGTGTGGGCCCCTCCCCTGGGCCTGAGCTCCATCGTCCCAGGGCCGTGCCCCCCTCAGGACCCACGCCCTGCGCTCTGGGGCCTCCCTGCCTTGTGAGGGGGCCACTTACCAACTGGGATGCCTGATGTCCGGTGCAATGTCCTGTTGGATTCTGCTCCCTCCTGCTCCTCTACGGGCTCTGCAGGGCTGCTGAGCTGGGGCTCCTCTCCCGTAATCAGCTCCGGGCTGGTGGGTGGTGCTGTACTTGGGCGCCTGCCCTCGCCCACCTCCAGGGGCTCGTCACCTTCGGTGGGGGCCCACTCAGCCTCTGTGGCGCTGCTCTGTGGCTCCCCCATGTCCCGCAGGCGCCTACAGTGGGGTCGGCCACCGGGCTCATCCCTCAGGAAGCAGTGCAGCTCTGCGAAGTATGGGCAGCTGGTGGCAGCTGCTGCCCCATGGAGCGCCTGGGCATCCCGTGCCTGCCAATAGTCCTGGCAGAGGCCCTTTACCTTTGAGTGTACCTGCTCAGTGGTGTGCTCAAAGCCTTATCAGCCAGGGCCCTGGCGATGTCCCCGTAGACATCGACATTTCTGTGGCTGGCCCTGAAGCGGTCTAAGATGTCCTCCTGCGCCCAAATGCGCAGGAGGGCATGGGTCTCTGTAGGGGACCACACAGAGCCCCTCCGTCGCCCCTGTGAAGGGGTTGCATGTGCTTCTGCTGCCATGGCCCACCTTCACAGGCTGGCAGCAGCAGAAACCATGTGCTGGAGGGCACTTCCTGGCCCAGGGCAACCTGGGAGGAAGGTCACCCTCCAAACCACTTTCGAAACAGCGTTGTTTCGAAACAACGGGTTGTGGGGACACGTTGTTTCGAAACGGCCATTTCAATTCGTTGTTTCGAAATACGAAAACGTTGTGTAGACCAAATTTCTTTTATTTCGAAATAAGTGTTATTTCAAAATAAAAGTGCCGTGTAGACATAGCCTCTCTGTTGTGCCACTGAGTCTCCTCATTGGCTCTAAGTCGAGAACCAAATGCAGAAGAGAAGTGTAAAAGACAATGTCAGGAACACTTCCAGTCCAGCGTCTAAATTTTCTTTCTCTGCCTTTGAAGACATATACTCTGGACTCACCCTTTGCTGCTGGGCCTTCTGAATAGTTGTGATCTGCTGGGCCACTACAGACAGCACTTCAACGTCAATGCGGTTAAACTCATCAAAGCAAGCCCATGCTCCGGAGCTGAGCAGAGAAGGGAAAACCAAGGCAGAGTCAGGAATGCAGAGATAGAGAGAAATTCATAGCTGCTAGCAGTTTAATCAGACCTAAATACTGTATCTTTGTGCGGGTGGTCATGTAAGAGAGAGAGACCGGAAGTGAATTCAGCAGTCCTCAGCACAGCTGCTAGGATTCTACACCATGATTACCAGGTGAGGTAACCACAGAGGCAACTTGATACAAACACAGCATATTAAAAGCTTGCTGTAGGAAGGATCTTCAATCCAGCCTTTCATTTTGTTCTCAGACTGTGGGGGCAGCTGGTGTAAATCAGACATCTGAGATGTCTGCACTGAATTCTCGAAAGGGAAGTCTGTGCGTGAGACAGCTGCTTTCGTCATTAGGGACGATCAAAAAAGGACAGAAAACTATTTGCAGGAAAAGGTCTGACAAAAGATACTGGAGTCCAGTGGCTGAATGTATGCAACGATCAGCTAGACTGGCTCTAACTGTTACGCAGAGAAAGAGCCAATTCTATAAGGGATCTTTGAGAATCACAACAGGCACCCCTGGTTACTCAGTCTTGGCTATGCACAGCAGTTCTCACTGGAGATTTAAGAGGCCCGAGGCCTGACCCTAGCCTGCCATGTAAGGTATTATGTAAAGTGTCAAACGCATACTTTTTAGCTGATAGTATTCGTGCACAGCCCCAAATGAAAATGGTGCAAGGCATTGTATTTTTGCTTAATAAGAATTCAACTGCTCCTTTATACTGGCAAAACAATGTCTCTATCTTTCCTTCCAGCAGGTGCAAGGCTACCTCTGACATCTTGCAGCCACTCCATCGCTCATTTGCTCTGGAACCACAAGGCTCCTAAATAATTAAAACAACATAAGTTCCACTTCATTCCCCCAGACTGCTATGCCGAGGCTCCCATCTCTTCCCTGTGGCTATCACATCAAGACCCTCATCCATTCTCACAGTCAACCCTCCCCACTGCACCACCCACTTGTAAGGCACACATGGCATTTTATTTTTCTTAAACCAGTTTCTGCACCTGGCCAGTCCCTTCAGGAATTTTCCCATCGCCATGAAGTCCAGCTGATCAGAGCAGTTGAATACCACTGTCTGTATGGCTAGAGCTTTCCCCAGATCTTTAGTTGTTTCAGTTTTGCCTGTTCCAGCAGGTCCTGCAGGTGCTCCTCCAAATTTTAGATGCAGGGCCCCAGTAAGTGTCAAGTAGCACCTACAGCAATGAAGAAACTGATGATGATTAGGAGCATTCCTACTTGAGCTTAAGAACTGTAGACCCTGTTTCATTAAGGCGATCTGCTTCATCTATCTGCCTGGCATGGTCACTAGGAAATCCATCCCAAATTATTTATATATTTATATAGTATTTATGTATAATAAGCAAATTCAGTACACTGTCTGTCTGTCTTGTCTATAGGGAGGATGATTACCATAAGAGGACTACTTTTTACCATCATCACCACAAGGAAACACATATACCCCATGGTACTGGTTTATCTGTCTCAGGGCATGTAATCACCACAGATAGCTCTATGCCTTTGTTATTCATATGGACTTTGATATGTCTCAGATCAGGTCACTAAGAATCATCCCAGAGAATAAATCTTAAACTGATTAGTAGGAGCATGGATCCTTAGGAATCCTTTAGATCCAGTAAGGGTCCAATCTACCTCATCTCACATAATTCCTGGCTATACAAACAGTCCCAAAGCTACTTGTGTAATGAAGTACTGCTCATCCTGAGTGACTCTGGCAAAGTAAGACCCTTGGTTTAAACTAAGACCCTTGGCTTACACCCAGAACTACAAAGTTATTCTTTGGAGGACAATCTTTGTACCTGTCAGTGAGGGGTGTGATCACCAGGCGGCCACTGTTTCCCAAATATTCATAGCCATAGATGAATTCAGCGTTCACAGCTCGGATGTACAGATCATTCCTTGTCCAGTAGTATCTAATAATCAGTGAAAACGGATCTCAAAGACAACAAGCACTAACAGGAGGATAATAATAGCCAGAGCTGAAAGGGCCACTGTCTGTGGCTGATACAGTTCACTGCACTGCAGGCTCCTAAGAGCCATGCACCATCTCAGCCCTGGGTCAGTGATGCTCATTTTAGAAAGGCAGTGCTGTTGCTGGAAGGACAATCCTGACCTCGCTGGAGCCATGGAACAGTTATAATCAGGAGGCGTGCAAAGAGAACATCTACAATCTTCTCTGGTCCTGACATCTGATGACATTGTCCAACATCATGACTCCCCAGTGAGTGTGGGCACACCTCTTAGTGGGCAGGCAGGTTAAAGACTTTAGCATGTGGTGACACAGTCTAATCCATGTATCATATGCAAGAGAATGTGCCCCTGAGGCTGGGTCCATCTCAACATAGCCTGACAGAGGCAAGCGCGAGCTAGTTATAGCCAAGTAATCAAGATGGTGGAACACACTATGATTTACTCCTTACTAACACATTCAATATACTTGGCTCTAAGATTAATCTTAAATACTACCACATGGACACACTACACAAACACTTGATTCCCTCTGTTACTAACGCTGCCAGTCTATAATGATAATGGATGGCAGCCAGTGAATCCGGGCCACGTTTGACAGCCATTTCCGTTACCTGAGCTGAGAAATCCACTCAAAATCATTTTCACTCATCACATTCTCCTCAATCAGCTTAGCAGCAACATCCTTGGCATGGACTTCAATCACAATGAGAGCTGATAGCACTGTTCGCTGCATCCTAGACAGCTTTCCTCGAACGAGGGCTACCAGATCACTCAGCTGTGCAAGGAAAGTGAAACTAGTCACAACTGCATTCTGGCTCCTATTCTCTAACAAACAAGTTACTAAATGAGGGAGGCAGGAGGAGGACAATTTGGGAGATAGGGCACTACTCTCAACCCTGGAAGACAAATGTTCAAGTCCCTCTTCTGCCACAAACCCTGGGTAAGTCACTCATTCTCTGTGCCTCAGTTCCCATCTGTCTTGTGGGGATAAAAGCACTGCCCTACCTCAGAGGGGTGTTGTGCAGATCAGTACTTAAGACTGCAAGCTATTGATGATGGGTGGAGATACTGTACTGTGACTCAGGGCAGAATGTAGGAGTACTGATGAAATACACCACTGTTACATAGGACCACACCTCCAGAGAGACAGTATCCCACAGCGCCATGTTAGAACATGACCAATTTATGGGAACATAGCTCTGATAAGGTCACATGTTAGATGAGGTAATGCAGGTTGATAAGGTCACATGCTAGATGTGGTATATGCAGGTATATGGGACAATGACAGAAATCTTAGATATTTCATTTTACTGAATTCACTATTTTCGCCAAACCTTTGGAGTTCACTGTTTCACATACTAATGTAACACACTGTTGAAGACAGCTGACCTAACTTTGGAAGATCTCTCTAGATGCAACTGCATCAGTACTGTAGGCTACAGCTGCTGACTGAATATCAGGACCGTTTTCCACAGAGAAGGTAATATAAGACCAGGTCTCTGCATGGATAAATCTAGACCTGGTCTGCACTTATTTATCTTTCCTACCTGAGCACTCAGCTGAGGAAACAGCCTGGTGGACAAATCCCCAGCTTCCAGGGCCTCAGATACTTCCTTTGTCCAGAAAGTTTGACAGCCAGCAATGGTCACCTGCCCAGGCCACTGCAAGACCCATACACGACGTGGTGTCTTTAAAAAAAAAATTATATTGGTAATAAGCACAATGAATCTCTTGTGTTATGATCTCTTGTCTCTGTACGCTTTCATCTTCTCATGCCCCATGTGCCCTTTATCCAATTCCAAATGGACAGCTGTGTTAGTCTAGTAAAGCAAAAAAAGCAAGGAGTCTTGTGGCACTTAAAGACTAACAGATTTATTTATCGCATGAGCTTCCGTGGGAGAAAATCCCACTTCGTCAGATGCTTTGAAGAAGGGGAACTTACAGAATGGGATGAAAATAAATGCAGGAGAGTGTAAGACATGGGATCAGGTCACACTGCAAGAGCAAATCAGAACATTTGTAAGGATTCAAACTCTGGGAAACAGCACAAAGAGGAAGGGTTAAGTCAAATTACCTGTTAGAATGTGAAAAGAATCCATCATCAAGATTAAGTCCTGTTTTCACACAATCTAATTTGCATATTAGTTCAGTTTCTGCTGTTTCTCTTTGAAGTCTTAATGTCCCTTGATTTTCTTGAAGACCATCATTAACAAATCATCAATGGAGTGATTAGGAAGATAGAAGTGCTCAGCAACTGTTGTTTTTTTTTTTTTTTTGGTGCTGTGATTTCTGATGCCAGTTTTGTGCCCATTTATTCTTCTGCGTAGGGACTGTCCTGTTTGTCCAATGTATAAGGTGTGGAGGCATTTCTGGCACATAATGGAATAAATCACATTAGAGGATGAGCAGGTGAATGACCCTTTGATGGAACAGTTGGCTTGAGATTTGATTGATTGATTGATTGATTAGGTTCCATCATGGTGTCTTTTGTGCAGATATGTGGACAAAGTTGGCAGCACAGTTTGTTGCAGGGATAGGTGCCTGCTTTAATGTTTCTGTTGTTAGGTCTGTAGTTGCTGGTGAGTATCTGTTTAAGGTTCCAGGGTTGTCTGTAGGCGAGGAGAGGTCTGTCCCCCAAGGCTAGAGAGAATGAGGGGTCATCTTTTAAAATAGGCCAGAGGTCCTTAATGACTTGAGGGTTGTATGTGGTGACCAGTGGCGTTCTATAGTTCTCTGTTTTGGGCCTTTCCTGTAGTAGTTGACTGCATGGTATCCATCTGGCTCTGTCAATCTGTTCCTTTACTTCCCCAGGTGGGTACTGTAGTTTTAAGAAAGCTTGATAGAGATCCTGAAGACGTTTGTCTCTGTCTGAGGGATCAGAGCAATGCGGTTATATCTTAGGGCTTGGCTGTAGACAATGGATCATGTCGTGTGTTTAGGATGGAAGCTCAAGAGGTGTAGCTAACTATACTGATCAGTAGGTTTTCGGTATAGAGTGTTGTTGATGTGTCCATCCCTAATTTGTACTGTAGTGTCCAGAAAGTGGATTTCCTGCTTGGAGTGTTCCAAGCTCAATTTGATTGAGCAGTGGAAATTTTGAAATCTCTGTGGAAATCTGCAAGAGCATCCCTGCCATGGGCCCAGAGGATGAAGATGTCATTAATGTAGCATAAGTAGAGGACAGGTGCTTTGGGATGAGACTTGAGGAAATGTTGTTCTCAGTCACCCATAAAAATGCTGGCATATTGTGGGGCCATGCAGGTACCCATAGCAGTGCCATTGACTAGGAGGTATAAATTATCCTAAAATTTGAAATGGTTGTGGGTGAGCACAAAGTCACAAAGTTCAGTCACAAGCTGTGCTGTGGCATCATCTGGAATGGTTCTTCTAACTGCTTGTAATCCATCCTTGTGCGGGATGTTGGTGTAAAGAGCTTCTACATCCATAGTAGCCAGGATGGTGTTTTCAGGAAGCTCACTGATGGATTGGATTTTCCTCAGGAAGTCCATGCTATCTCAAAGATAGCTTAGGGATGCTGATAACATAGGGTCTGAGGAGGGAGTCCACATAGCCAGATGAGCTTGCTGTAAGAGTGCTTCAAAGCATCTGACGAAGTGGGATCTTCTCCCATGAAAGCTCATGCAATAAATAAATCTGTTAGTCTTTAAGTGCCACAAGACTCCTTGCTTTTTTTAATCCAATTCCGTGTCACATATACACATTCCTACTTAGCTGTTTACCCTATGTTCTCCAGGTGCCATAAGAAAGGTTCCCCATGATTCTGGGTACCCAGACAATGGATAATGTAAATGTGTGTTCTGTGGCATCATCTGGCTATGCTAATTTCTAGAGTATAATAATGCTTATGATTTCTGATGCCCCATCTTTTTTTTTTTACCTCCCTTTCTATCACCAACTAAAGGTGATCTCAATTTTTTACATGTCCATTTGACATTTGAGAGAATGGCTGAGATTCATCTCATTGGCTTCAGCTTTTAATCTGGCCCTATGTTACTACTATCACCTCATTGCACTATATGATCAACCCTAGACTGGAGGAGAAGATAAAAGAGGGAGTGTTACCCCAAGGAGGGAGCAGAAAAAGAGCAAGGAGCAGAAATGCAATCATATAGGAGGGTCAAAGGCTACATTATAAAAACAGTAGCGTACTATACAAACAACTCTTCTAGTTCTCTTCAGCAACCACATCTCTCAAGTCAAGACATGCCAGCTGTCACTTTTGGACTTCATCTGTATTTGTGGGTGAAGAGTGGAAGAAAAGCATGGGGTGTCAGACTCTTACATGTTGATAAGCCCTGATTGATCTTTCAATATTGTCCCGCACGCTGGCCTTCATAGATCTCTCGACTTCCAGTAGCCAGTCCTCCACATTGCCAGTGGGATAAATAGGAAAAAACAACTTCACCTCCTCCCCTTCTGCAGAGTACATGTGTGTGATCTGTAAGTCCTCCTGGAAGAGCAGCTAATGGAATCATAGCACAATATCAGTGGAGAGTTCCCCTTCTAACCCCCCCACCTTTCTGCCATCACAAATCAGGGGAAAAGGAATTGAGACACTGTTTCCATATGCACATGTGCAATATTTTTGTCTTGCCTCCAGGTCTACAGCAAAATTAACCAAGCAAGATCAGAGCCAGATTGTCTGCTGATGCAAAGTTGTGTAGCTCCATTGAATTTAACAGAGCTACATTGATTTAGGCTAGTTATAGATCTGGCCCACAGCATGGATGTGGTTACTGATAGTAAATGTACCACACACTGCAAAATCATCATGCCTCTCCATTAAGTAAAAGAGGGTTGCATAACAACATGGGGCCCACGTTCATCCCTGGACTGCTATAACTTGACTGAAGAGAAGTAAGTTTTATGTAGGATGAATTTGTCTCATCACATGTCTAGGAATCAATCACCCAGGACCAAGAAGATAATTCAACTTCGCCTTTTAGTTCTTGGTTTCTCCAGAGACTATCAACAAGGTGACAAGCTATGGAGGTGATGGTGTGGACAATTCTCCACTGAGAATAGAGGAAATATGTTGTAATACTATTCACCAACTGAGAAAAAGTGTAGAATTTATCCTAGCCGTGTACCAACCACCTGTCACCTTAATGCAGTTTAGAAAAGACAATGAAGCCAATTCAACTCTTCCATTCCACATGGAGATACAATGGCTATTTGAAAAAATCCAGGCATTGTCTTCCCTAGGCACTGAGCTTGTGTTTTACCCTTCTTCATCCTTTACTTACTGCAATGCTTGGGAATAGTTCTACTTTTCCATAATACATCACTTCCAACATCAAGACCTGCCTGTTAGCCCCAGAGGAAACAAACTGCTTTACGTACCCGTGCAATGTTCTCAAAGCATTTGCGGAGGTGAGGCTGTACAGCAGTGGGGTCCTTTGTCTGAGATAGTATCTCCAACAGCTCATCATCAGAAAGGAAGTAGAACCTGAAAACAGAATCAGTGAGCAGCTCATTTTGGTCTATGCTCTGTGGTTTTGTGCTGGGTCCTGGCAGAGCTGGGCAACAGTTTGGTGAGTGCAACTGCAGCGTCTTCAAGATGTCCAGCTGGCCTCCCTGGATTATTTGCCTGGGTGCAGAAGACCAGTGACTGTAGTTCAGTTAAATGATAAGCCCTCTCTAAGGCCAAAGGGCTTGACTCTGCTGTCCTTCCCTTGGAGCAGTCATTGATATCAGAGTACAGTCACTGTAAAATCATACCCAATCAGAATGGCACCATTTTACACCCATTTTGTACTGCAGTAAACACTACTCTAGGTGTAAGTCTACAAAGAATGAGGCCCACAGTATTTAACTGCACCTTATTTTCCTTCATACCCTCTTCCTCATGCTTTTCCTGGACGTGCTGATTTCTAAAGATGCAGGCGGGCAGAGTTGCAATCAGACTATCCCGTCTCAACCCTGTGCTGTGGCATGTTGTCATTTCTGCACAGCCTGATCAAGTTTTTTCTCCATCAGATCTCAGGATTGAAAGGAGCAGCCTCCCTGAGATCTGAAAGCCCCATGAGACTGTGCTTTGGATGAGAAAGAATGATGCCCTTGTTCCAACCAGACTGGTTCTCTGACTTCACACCTATGATTTAGTAGAACATAAGAGTGGCCTTGAGTCTTGGGATTTACCTGGGGAAAGCTCCTCTCTTGGTCTCTAGATATTCGCTTAGTCCTTTCTGCACAAGGTCAAGTAGCTGATTACATTTCCGAAGGCTCTCCAGCAGCCTGGGATCAGGGCATAAGGAAATCACCTAAAAGGACACAAACATTAAAAAAAGAAAAAAAAAAAAAGAAAAAAGCATCAGCAAACCAAGCTTTAGTTAGCTAACCAGATTGGAAGTAAGTTGGTTACACAGAGACTTTATTGTGGGATCAGACTGACTGTTTTTCACATGGCTCTACAGAGACATGAGTTTTGTGGGCAAAAAGGAAGTAACATTCAGGCATGAGACAAATACCGTATATCATCGCATATAAGCCGAGATTTTTGTGTCTGGAAATTGGCTTCAAAACAGGCACTTGGCTTATACTCGGGAGAACATGGTAAACAGCTCCAGCCCAGCCCTTTCCCTGACCATGTGGCAGGCCGGAGCCCCAGTGTTTCTGAGTGGCCATCTTGGGCAGTGTTGCCAGGCTGCAGCTGTGGCGTGAGTAAGGAGGGGACCCCGGTGTCTGGAGCGGCCAAGTAAGGGGGCCCTGCGGGGGGTCAGCCTGGAAATTGAGGGGGGGACTCAGAGAGGCCAGGGAAGGGGCAGCAGGGAGCGGACATTTGGGGGGGGGTCGGGAAGTCTAGTGAAAGCAGCAGGAGGGCTCGGGGGTTTCGGGGAGCCCAGGGAAGCAGTGACAGGGCCCAGGGATTTGGGGAAGGGGTGCCTGGGAGGCTGAGAGGAGTGGCAGCAGGGGTCAGGGGTGACAGGGAAAGGTGTGGAAAGGGTGTTGGGGAACATGGGAGTAACAGCAGGAAACTGAAAAGTGAGCAGGGGGGGCAGCAGTGAGGAAAGAGTGGAGCAGGGGGCAGCAGGAGGAGCAGGGGGCAGCAGCAGGAAACTGAGAAGTGAGCAGGGGCAGCAGTGAGGAAAGGGCAGGACAGGGGGGCAGCAGTGAAGAAAGGGGGGTGCAGGGGGGAACAGCAGGAAACTGAGAAGTGAGCAGGGGCAGCAGTGAGGAAAGGGCAGAGGAGGGGGCAGCAGTGAAGAAAGGGGGGTGCAGGGGGGCAAAAGTGGGGAAACTGAGAAGTGAGCAGGGGGCAGCAGTGAGGAAAGGGTGGAGCAGGGGGCAACAGCAGGAAACTGAGAAGTGAGGAAAGGGCAGAGCGGGGGGGCAGGAGTGAGGAATGGACAGCAGGGGGGCAAGGGAAAAGCAGCAGCAGAGATTTTGGGGTAGGGAAGCTGTCAGAAACTCCAGAGAAAGCCTGCAGCACTGAGTGTGGGGGTTAGGGGCCAAGGCCAAAAGGAGACCTCAGCTTATACCCGGGTCACCAATTTGCCCCCTTTTGGGTTCAGAATTGGGGGGTCGGCTTATGCCTGGATCAGCTTATGCCCAAGTAGATACAGTACACATTTTTTGGATTTGTCTAGGTACCAAACAGTGCTGATCAACATTCAAACACTGACACAGCCTCTGTGGAGGAAAAGGCCAGGCTCTGGGAGAGAGCAGAACGGTGGTACCAGCATCAAGGAAACAGCCGAGGAAAGAGGTTGGAGTGAGGGGAGGGAATTAGGCGGTAGGTGGAAGTGAAACAGGGCATCATGCACCAGGAAATAGGTGGTAGGAGACTGCCAGGCCATGCTGCAAAAGCACCTGACAGAACTAGCCTATGGAACAAGTCATGAGATGGCCTACATGTAAGGACTCAAAGAACATTAAAAACTGTGGCTCCACTGTACAGGAGGGTAGAGGGAAACAACAGACCAGGGCTATGTCTATATCTACTTTTTTAGTTTGGACTTACTAGTCCAAACTAAAAAAGCCTGAGGATAGTCTGAACTAGCCTCAGGCTAGTTTGGACTAACCGTGGCTTTTTAGTTCGAACTACCTGCGCATCCTAGTTCAAACTAACTTTTTAGTTCAAACTAGAATACGTGGCTAGTTCGAATGAATGGCTTAATTTGAACTTTTTAATCTTGAACTAGCCATTGTTTTACGTATTTGCCTCTGCTTAGTTCGAACTGAAGTTTGAATTATGCATGGAAGTCTGAACTAAGAACCAGGTCTTATTAGTTCGGACTAAGCTTTGCCTAGTTCAAACTAAGAAATTTCTTAGTTCGGACTAGCCAAAGCCTACCGTGGCCATGGGCCAAACTGGACTTATTTGGTAGTGTAGACATAGCCTATGTGTCCCCTGCATACTGTGAGGCAGACATCACTTTAAACACAGCACGTGACTGTGGAACATAAGCAGCATTTTAAAAGAAAAAGCTGGCAAGCTCCCCTGGCCAAAGTTGCTGTTATTTACATAATGCCATACATGTACATGGTGCTTTACAGACGGGTATAAAAAATGGGCCAAATTTAGCTTTGGTTTAAGTTAGCACAAATGCAGGGACTCCACTCTCGCTGCATCTGTTTCCATCAGGGCTGAATTTAGCCCATGGTTCCTACCCTGAGCAGCCTGAAATCTAAGCAGGTGAACAAAGAATCCAAGAGGAAAAAAGGCTAAAATTGTAACTGATACTCCAGCAACTATGACAGCAATACCCAGGCAAAGACATGTGCATGCAGTTGACGAGTGTGTATGCGCTAACACAGCCTCACCTCTCTGTTCTCATTAGCATTCTTCATGATCTTCCTCCAGGTCCTATCCATGGTTTGGTAGCGTTTGCTTTCTACTGGCAGCTGTCTATTGATGTCCTCTGAGCTAAAGATGGGCTCCAGATAGAGCCAAGAGCGCTGGCATGTCAGCCACTCCTCTAGGACATCCTGGTGGGAAATCACATCATCAAGTCAAGAGGCCTGTTGCAATAAGTACAGTGGCTAAAACAGTTCCTCAATACATGCACTGGGCTCAGGCTGGAGATAAAAGATGACCTTCTCCTAGAACTCCATAAGATCCACCCACAATCCCAGAATAATTTTTCCTAAAATAATTACCTATTTCATGCTAACAACATTGTTATTTAAATTCTTACTAATAGGCTTCAGAGTCAACACTGATGGGGATGAATGGAGGCGCTTCACATCTATATGTAGGCCCTATCTGCCTCTCATTGAAGTAAACATTAAAACAGCCACAGATTTAATGGTGCAGCATTAAGCTGCTACAACTATTTCTTCTGTCAGCCTGTCTGCAGGCAAAAACACTACATTAGGTCACATTAAAGCCTGGTGTACAAGTTGGGACAGGACACTCTACAGGGTGGAATTTCTAGAGCACCCTAAAGTCTTCCAAGATAATTGGTCTGTAAACCCTGCTAGTGCACACTACAGATTCCTTAATGCATTTTAACAAAGTGCTATTTCAAACAGTACTATGTTATGGCATGCTAAAGAATATTAATGCATATTGGCAGGAGCTAAATGGACCAATTAACATGCAACACGGTTCACCTTAGAACTCACACCTCCAGATGTGCGAACCCTATGGTGGTTTTCTTTGCAACAAGAAGTGCAAAGTTTTTACTGGGTTTTAAGATGAAACCTTAGACTCTGCAGAGTCTGATGTGGCTGCAAGAGAAGCACTGGCACACAGCTCTGGTCGATACCTCCTCAGTCTGACCTTGTACACAGAATGTTCAAGGAAACATCAATTAAGAACATTTCAACTCAAATTTCTGGATAAATTCCAAACATTTAAGATAAGAAAACACACAGGAAACATTGCTTAAAAAGGATTCAGAACACAGCACAAGATCCAGCTAAGAAACTGATACAACATTGCGCCTGTTCAGTGTTCATTTACTTGATGTTCCAAGCTCCACAACACCCCACAAAGCTTTGTAGGATGTGGCATACTTTGAGCTGATGGTACTTCATCCACAAGAAGATTTTCTTAAGTTCTCCTGGTGCTCCTCTAGCACCAATACAGACCTTCAAATTCTACCAGTGGTGCACCTGCTACTGTAGGCCAGATATTGCTGGTTTTATTACTATAATCAACTCTGATCAGAGCAGCTGTCAATGACACAGGGCTAAGAAGGCCTGCATCTCACCCACACTAGCGCTTCTACTGTTACTTGCACTGGTGGAACTGCAGCAGAGCTGGGGAGTAAATATGCTCAGTGCAGACAAGGCCTGAGTGGCTAACAGGGACAAAAATGACAGCCCCCTGTACCCCCCCCCAAAGTAAATGTGGATGTGGTCAAACCCTGGATTTTCCTTTGTTGCATGGCAGGAAAAAAATTGGCATTTTAAATCTAGGTTAAAGAACTACATATTAAACCCAGCAGATTCTTAAATTAAAACATAGTCCTAGCCATACAGGCAAGAATGAGTAGGTTACTCATGTGGTGTAGTAGCCGAACTTCTTCGACATGTATGCCCCCATGCTGCTCCACTACAGGTGTTGGTGCACCTCTGCACTCGTGATGGGAGATTTGTCAGCAGAGCCCCTACATGCCGCGTGCATGCCATGAGCCACTTGGGGCGATCTTGGCGCCCTTTTTCAGAGTGCACGCAGCCACAGTCCCTTGGTTCCTTCTCTACTGCAAAGCCATTCTGATGACTCTGAAGCAGAGGGGTGGAGGGAGGTAAGTGGAGGAGCACAGGGACATACATCTCATAGAAGTTCAGCTACTGCACTACATGAGTAACCTACTCTTTCTTTGAGTAATGACCCTATGGGTGCTCCACTTCAGGTGACTATGAATCAAATCAGTTCCCTTATATGGCTAAGGAAGCTTTGGATGTACAGGTTGTGCTAATATTAGAACAGAGACGCCGACTGCTGTGTCTGATCTGGAAGCTTCCTCAACAGCATAGTGTTTGATATCAGTTGACGCCCATGTGGCAGCTTTGCATGTCTAAAATAGGAACATTCTGTAGGAAGGCTGTTGATGTGGCAATTGATGTTGTTGAATGCCTCCTTATGTTATTGGGAGGTGTCACCCTGACTTTGGAATAGCAGTCTGATGCAAGAGGAAACCCAATTTGATGGTCTTTGTTTTGAAATTCCAGTACCTTCAGAGCATTCAGTGATGGAGAGAAATAGTTTAGGAGACTTCCTGAAAGGTTTTGTTCTTTCCAAACAGAAAATGATGGCTCTTCTAACATCCAATATATGGAGTCTTGCCTCACGATTACTGGAATGAGGTTTGGGATAGAAGGTAGGTATGTGGATAGTTTGGTTGGTATGGAATATAGAGGAGATTTTAGGCACAAATTTTGGGTGTGGTTGTAAGGACACATTGTCTTTATGAATGATTGTGTAAGGTGGGTAGGCCATCAGGGTTGCTAGTACACTGACCTGTTTGGTGGATGTAATGGCTATTAAAACCAAAACTTTCATTGATAGGTGAAATAGTGAACATGTCGCAAGTGGTTCAGAAGGTGGTTTTATAATAGTTTTTAACACTAGGGTAAGGTCCTACGGTTCAGCCAGGGGTTTTCTGTTGTGGTAGGTATTTTGGATCCCTGTCATAAAACTTTTGACTGCTGTCAGGTGTGCAAAGATAGTTGTGTTATCTATTGACTTATGGAATGTGGAGATGGAGGTGAGGTATACTTTGAGGGTGCTGTTTGATAATTTTGATTCTTGGAGATAGGCTTGGAGAAGTGGATTCTTGGAGATAGGCTTTGATTCTCGGAGATAGGCTTGGAGAACTGGATTGATACTTTGCTGCTGACACCATAATGCAAATCTGTGCCATTTTTGCAGGTAAGTTTTGCTAGTTGCAGGTTTTCTGCTCTCTAGCAGAATGTTCTTTACTGGCTATGAGCACAGTAATTCTGTGCCTTGGAACCAGTTAGGAACCATGCTGTTAAATGTAGTCTGTCTAGCTGGGGGTGTAATGTTCTCCCTCTGTTCTGTGACAGAAGATTTATCAGGTGGAGGGTGATTGGTTGGCAGGAGGACAGCTGGGTGAGACAAGTGAATTTCCAGAGAGATAGCCATGTTAGTTTAG
>ML681978.1:4691073-4747465 GCA_007922195.1 Podocnemis expansa
TCCATTCTGTAAGTTCACCCATCTTCGAAGCATCTGACAAAGTGGGATTTTCTCCCACGAAAGCTCATGCGAAAAATAAATCCGTCAGTCTTTAAGTGCCACATGACTCCTTGTTTTTTTGAGATAAGTGAACCACATTTATCTTAGTCACACTGGGGCAATCATTATTACATTGGCTCTGTCCTGTTTGCACCTTCTGGATCTCTTTGGGGACCATGGGAATTGGTAGGAAGGCATACTAGAGGCCTGTGTTCCAGTATATTAGGAACGCATCTCCCATAGAGCCCTTTCTTATTCCTGCTCTGAAGCAGAAAGTTTTGCTTTTTTCTGTTCACAGGTGTTGCGAAGAGTTCAGTTGTGTGATACCCACAATGACAGAATAATTGCCTGGGTGTTCTGTTGTGAATCTCCCACTCACGGCTGTCTCCAAATCTCCTGCCAAGGGCATCAGCAGTGACATTGTGAGAGCTGGGCTGGTACGTAGTGGACAAGTGAATGCTGGTCATGATGCACCATGTTGAAAGGCGCATTGCTTCTGTGCAGATGGATTGAGATCTCTCTCCCCCTTGCCTGTTGATATAAAACATATATGCTACATGTTGTCAGTCATGATATTCACTGACTCTCCTTTTATGTTGGGCAGAAGATGATGGCATGCATTTTGTACTGCATGCAGTTCTAGAAGGTTGATGAGTAGATTTCTCTCCTGTATTGACCATTTCCCCTATACTTTAAGGTTTTGTAGGTGTGCACTCCATTCGATTGGAGAGGCATCTGTGGTAATCAAGGTGCAAGGTGCTTCCTGAGTGAATGGGGTGTCTGTGAGTAGATTGGCAGGGTTTGTCCACCATGTTTGGGATTGTTTTATGTGTTTTGGTATGGTAAGGATTTTGTGCATTGAGTCTCTGCTTGGTTTGTAGACTATTGACAGCCATAGTTGGAGAGGTCACATGTGTAACCTCGCTTTCTGTACCACATATGGGGTTGCTGCCATATGGCCAAGCATTTTAAGCATGTGGGCTGACTCAAATTGTGGCCTCTAGGTTTTTTATTAATTGAAATCTGTCTTGCTCATGCCATGGTGGCGTCTATATATGTTCCAATGAATAGGCTTTTTTGAGTTGCATGAAGAGTAGATTTCATCATGTTTACTGTGAGTCCTAGTGACTTGAACAGTTGTTGCATCAGTTGTAGGGTCTGTGCCGCCTTGTTGCATGTTCTTGCTTTTATAAGGCAGTTGTCTAAATATGGGAAGATTTTCACTCCTGATTTTCGGAGCTGGTCAGCCACTGTAACCAGGACTTGGAGAAAACTCTCAATGCAGTACAAAGACTGAAACATAGTGCTATATACTGGTAGTGATTGCCTGCAATGGTAGATCTGAGGAAATCTCCTGTGTGCGGGATGGATAATAATATGAAAGCAGGCGTCTTGTAGGCTGAGGATGTGAACCAGTCCTCATGTTCCAGTGCCAGAAGGATTGTTAATAGAGTCACCATTTTGAATTTTTGCATTTTTATTTATTTGTTTAATTTTTCTCAGATCTAAGATGGGTCTCCATTCCCCAGTTTTCTTTTGTGTTAAGAAGCAGTGGGAATAGAATCCCATGCCTACATGCTGAGTAGGGACTCTTTCTATTGCCCCAGTTGTTAGTAGGTTTTGCACTTCCTGCTGAAGGAGTGGTTTGTGAGATGTGTCCCTGAAGAGGGATGGGGATAGGGGTTGAGGCTTGGCTATTGACGTAAACAGGATATTTTCAGATCAGATTATTTCTAATACCCATTTGTCTGTATAACAGCGGCCCATTGGTGGAAGAAAGGCCACAGCTTGTGTTTGAAACTGTTTTGCTCTCTGGTGAGTTGTTCTGGCAAAATAGTGGGGTGGTCCTGCAATCCCTGGAGCAAGTCTTCAAAACTGTTGTTGTTTGGCAGATGCCAGCGGGGTGGCTGAGTTCTGGAGGTTCAGTTGCCTCTGGTGTTCTCTGCCTGGAACAAGAGTTATCATATCTTCTGTTTTGGTGGAATGGTGAATACTTAGATTTGTATGATTGGTATCTAAACTGTCTCTGCCTAGCTGTTGGTGTACAGATCCCAAGAGTGCGGAGAGTTGCTCTGGAATCTTTCATATTGTGCATCACCTTGTTGGTTTTGTCTGCAAAGAGTCTATCTTTACTGAAATGCAAGTCCTCAATAGTGGCTTGAAGTTGTTAGGTAAGGCAGCCAAATGAAGCCAGGATGATCTTCTCATTACTATGGCTGTGGAAATGGAACAGGTTGCAGTTGACTATACCTATATTTAGTCTGCCTGCATATATTACTCTCTATCTTATTTTACATATCTATATCTTTCTATATAAGCCCTGGTTTCATAGAATTGTACTTAGTATAAGTAGATAAGGTAGCATGACTCTTGTATTAGGAGCTGATCTGCAAGGTACCTATGGGCAGTGGTGGATTAGGACTCTCTGGGCCCCTGGGCCTCCTCCACTGGTGGGCCCCATGTGGGGCCCCACCTGCTCTCATCTGGGGCCACAGTGCCCCCCCAGCCTAGGACCATGCTCCCTGTGGGAGGGCCGGCAGTGGGTGGGGATTAGGGCCAGAGGCCAGCCCCGGCCTGTCTAATAGCCCTGCGCATCCTCCTCCCCCAAACAGGCAACGAGGTTGACTGGCAGATGCGGAATGGTTTCCACTGTGCCAGAGGCCGTACTGAACAGCGTGGCAGCCATCCCCACACTGCACTCAGGGGTGGGGCAGGAGAGCAGAGTTTGGCCTCTGGGCTGGCTCATCCTGCCCCCAGGCGCAGACTGGCCAGCTCCTGTTGCAGGGCAGGACTCGCAATGAAATTGCAGAGCCTGGCCTCCGGCTCAGGGCAGCTCCGCTCCCCCCATAGTGCCACATGGTGAAGGGCCCCCCACAATGTGTGGGCCACTGGGCACAGGCCCCGCAGGCCCGTGTGTTAATCCGCCCATGCCTACAGGTCTTGTTGTAGAAACGACAAGTCTGTATGCAGCAGCTTTGCCATAGGATGTAGGAGTAGCTGTGAAGTTGAAAATACCGTTCAAAGGCAAATAAATCTTTGTTCCACAGTTTCTGATGAAAATCTTCAGATAAGCTATTTTGGATTATAATGCATAGGTCAACAGGTGAATAACAACTCGAGGTGAGACTCCTGATATTTCTATAGAACACCACAAAACCCACAAAATTCAGAAATAAGAAAAGGGGAAAGATGACAAGGAATATTCTAGAAGGGAAAATACGCCAATTATATGCATGAACCCCTGAACCAATGGCCTAAAGGTACCTTGACAATTTTTGAGGTCAGGACCCATATTTGGGTAAGGAAGATTGAGACAATTTAGTTTATTTTTAGAGGATTGTAAAGGTATAGGGCTTGTTATGTGTGAGAAAGAAGTATTTAAGGCCTTAGGATTTGCGAGAGAATTTAAAGCTTCCATTTCCTCAGATCTGAGCTTAACTTTCTTGAGAAAAGATCTTCACAGACCCACACCTGCTTCCTTTTCCTTAGCTAGTCTTTATTGTTTTATCTTAGTTAAGCATATTAGGGTTGCTAAGCTCCGCACTCCAACTGAAGCATCAGCATTCTTACTCCAGGGGAGTGTAAGTATAAGCAACTGTAAACTGTAGGCTACTTTTATAGAAGAAATAACTTGTTGTAGCCTGTTATCAATTGTAAAGGATCTCCTAGATGCATTGATGTATACACTGTTATTTCATTGTATAATTATCAATTAATATTTTTATCAATTGTATGCTTTATGCTGTTAGCAATAAAGAATTGTTATCTGTGTTGTATTGTTAAAATCTGTGTACCTTTGATCATTCCCCGGGGAACTCCATAGTCACTTGGTTTCAATCTTGATTTATCTGTGGTCCAGTTCAGACTAGAACCCACATCCCTTAAACCAGCTTGATAAAATCCATAACTAACTACACAACTTGCCTACAAGTGTCAGCCACATCTCAGGATGCCTGGAGGGCCATCCTAGCATCTAATTGCCCCTCTTTTATTAGGGAGTTGAACTGTTGCCTCTTTTCATCTGGCCTATTATTAGCAAATTCCAAGAGCTTAGTGTAGGTGTTGTGATCGTAGCTTGACAGCATTGCTGTGTAATTTGCCACTCTTAGTTGCAAGGTGTCTGATGTGTAAACCTTTCTCCCCAAAAAATCTAGCTTTTTATCTTCTTTATCACATGTGGTTGATTTATCATACTGTTGCTTCATTTCCTGTGTAGCTGCCTCAATGACCATTGAATTCAGAGGCGGATGACTGAATAGGAATTCATTGTTATTTGCTGCCATGAAGTACTTTTTATCTGCCCACTTACATGTTGGTGCAATTGTTGCAGGCGTTTACCAAATATGATTGGCAGGTTCCATTATAGTCTTGTCCATATAAGGGCTATTTTGGCTGATGTTGCGTTTAACAGTATTCTCAACAATTTATGCTAAGAAGCTGGTACTTCTTGGAGTGAAATATCCACACTGTTGGCTACTCTTTTAAAGAGGTCTTGAAACTGTTTTACATCATCAACTGTTGTTGGCAGTGGTGTTATTATTGTGTCATCAGCCAACGAAGAAGAGTTGTGTGCTGATGGAGTTGTATCCTGCTTCAGTGGCTCAGACCATGACAGGTCTGTGTTAGATGGTTGCTGTCTCCTTGGATGGTATTTAGAAATGGAGGTTTGATTGTGAGCCTGAGAGGTTGATGGTCTATTATACTGTGTGGAGAACTGGGACCAATTATCCTATGCAGGCCAGGTCCTGCAGTATGGTGGGGGACCATACCATGGAGGCAGTGACCACTGATACTCAAGGCCTGGAAAAATTCTGTAGCCCTGAGTAGTTCTCTTAGTGGAGGGTTGTTGCGTGAAGAAATTAGTCTCCTCAGCTTTGAAGTCATCCTCTGAAGAGAAGGAGGCATCAGGTGAAACCTCTCCAGGGCTCAGCTGTTCTGGGGAAGTGTCAAATTTGCATAAGGATGAATGGGGCAAGGGGGTAGGCATTCCTCCTATCACCCCTGATGTTTTCTTTTTTCCATTTGTTTTCACAGCAATGATGGTGCCACATTAGGTGCCAGTGCAGGCTGATCAGTATTTACAGATGGGGCTGTTGGCCTGTCCATCTGTGCTGGGGTTTGCAGCTGCACCATAGGTGGCACCGAGCAAGATGTTATTATCATCAGCATGGTAGTCAGTGCCATGTTGGCATCAGTGCCATTGCTCCTGGAGGTGCTGCTGTCATCAGCAGCGGTGCCAAGACCATTGTTAGTGCTGGAGACTGAGTGGGCACCATGACAGTAGTCGTTATTGCTGTTGGTGCAGCGTTAATGGCACCAATCAGGAGCTGCTTATTTTCATCTCTCTGCTCTCTTGATAAGCCATGAGAGTCCTTATGGATTTTTATGACAAGAGTATCTGAGAAGCCATAAGCCTCTTTAGTGCTAGTTTCTTATCTGTTTTTTGTCTTTTGCTATGGCCCAAGGAGAGCGAAGCAGAGTGCCTTTTACAGGGTTTGTAGGACCCAGGTCTCAAGTGGGTCTGAGGGATCCTTCCATTAAAATCATTTTGAGATGCATATCTCTGTTGTGTCTTCCCCTTGCTTTTAAGTTTTTGCAATGGGGGCATTTTTGAGAGATATGTCCCTCTCCTAGGCAGCAGATGCATGCAGAATGGCCATTTGAAGCTGGCATCACATCCCTGCAGGACGAGCAGTGCTTAAAGCCTGGAGAGGCAGGCATAGTGGCCGCGGCTGAGGAAACACCTGAAGTGCAGCACCACAGGGACATTACTTGAAGAAGAATAAGTCATATTATAACATGATTTAGTCAATTGCTATCATGTTTGTTAGCCACGGTGAAACAAACAAGGCCTTTCTGTTTATTACCTCTGCCACTGGACCATCCCATATGCTAGTCTCTCACACAAAGCCACTCTTCAGGTACATGGCTGTCTTCAGGAAGAAGCTCTTAAGTGTTACTCGATGTAGGTTTTACTATGAGATCACAGAGGTTAAGAAACTTCGCCCCAGGGTCTCCCAGAGCACTGTATGTTAAACAAGGTCTTCACGCTGCAAAAATCAGTTATGTCTGTAGTAACTGTTCATCCCAACTAAATTCTTCATGTTTGTAAGAAATGGAGCCAGTGAATGAAACCTGATGAAATGCTGAAAATGTGAGGATATCAAGAGCAGCAGCATTAGCCATGTCCTGATAGAAGTAGCCACAGGTAGCAGAGAACAGTCATTGCCTTACATCCCACTCAACCAACATTTGGCTGAGTTTGCTCCCACTAGTGAAGTTAAAACAAGATTGAACACTGTTGAAAACACTCTTCCTTAGTGTTAACTTAGGAAGAAGGAAAATACTGAGTGAAGGGAGCTATGGCAAAACAATGAGCCCGACTGGGCCATGCCTGTTCCCAGAGATTAGAACCAGATGTTATGCAGCCCCACGGAAATCATGGGATTATTCATGGGGTATGGCACTGCTGAGTGGGAGGAAGGGGGGCAGAGTGTGTGTCTACAGGGTCAATCCTGCTCCTATGGAAACCACTCCCAAACACCCATTAACTTCAGAAATGAAGGATACAGTCTTACATGAGGAACTGGACAAAGAAGCTACTGACAGACGGGTGGGCCCAAAAATGTAGTAAAACATTTTAACTAGGTTAAAAATAGAAAAGTTCAGCACAGGGGCCAGCTACTCAGAAGTACTGAGCACCTGACATTGTTGGCAGCTTCAGGTGCTCCTGGTCTTTTACAAGCTCTTTACTCACATCGCTCTTCATGCTAAATGGGCAGACAGGGGTATAATTAAGTGCCTCCTCTATAATGATAGGCAGAAGAGAGGTTCCTGTGAACACTCACAAAGTTATACAAAAAATAAATGGGTAGATGAAGTTGAAACTCATTAAATATGTAATTTCATGTCATCTAAAGGATTTGAATAGCCACTTCCATTTAAAATTACAGTACTAGGAATTCAGTGATCAAATCTTCTAGGGTGAGATTTTCAAAGCTGGCTATGTGTTAAAGGAGGATTCCCTCTTTTGGTTTTGGTTGTGATCCATCAATAAAGAGTTTGTTTCACTCACTGTCACAGAATTTATCATGTATTTTCAAGGTATGGCTGGTCTTTAAATAGTCTGATACTATCCCAATAAAGTGTAGTCAGTACCATGATCTGGCAGATGTAAGGGAAATTGTATGTAATCTCTTCTGTAGGACAGTGAGAAAGGTGCTGAAGTGTAGGCCTCGTTGGAGCCGTGGGTTGCTATGGTAGTGGGGTCGTCTCTCTGGCAAGTCATGTATCTAAGTTTCTTTAACAAGCAGCCTAGAGTTGATAGTTAAAGTGTGTTATCTCCCCTTTCTCATGCTTTTTCTCCTGACCATCTGGACACGGAATGTAAGCTAGACTGTCCGTCTTTGTTCTAACTGAAAAGGGAGTATTACCTCCTATCTCCTGCTCACCCTTCTTGGCACCACAGCCTCACAAGAATGTAAGGTCAGCATCTCTAGGCAGAAATTAATGAGTTTGCAGGTACTGCGGCTGCCCAGGATAATGCAAATGATGTCAACAGTAAACAGAGGCGGGGATAATTATATGCATTCTTTAATCATTAATATGTATTTAATAATGTTAATGTAACCATATAAGAGTCTCTAAAACATTGTCAATCATGTAAGTATTATCATAGCATTATCATACTGTACTGGATAAAAGTGTTGTGATGCTGCCCCTCGGGGCTCTCTCTTGCACTCGAGTTGTTGGGGGGGCCTGCTCAGAGGGGCTAGCACTTCTTTGCTGCCCTCTGATGCAGTTCCTTTTGTTATTCAGCTGAATAATAAATCCTGAACCACACCTCGTTCTCTGCTAATTTGAGTCTCAGCTGGGAACGGGCCTTCATCACTGGGGAGGATCGGTGGTCTCTCTTTCCAGGTTGAGAGCCCTGATTAATTTGTCCCCCATGCAGACCAGATGCCAACTGCTATGAAGGCTTTAGGCCTCAGATAAGCACTGATAATTTCACTGCTGGAAACTAATCCACCTCACTTATGTATAACTATAATTAAGATGTATATTGGACATATAACAACATGTTTAGAGTTTACAAAATTCTTGTAAGGTTCTACATGTATTAATCCTTCTTATAATGTCTATGTGCCATGCTATAAGGTAATATTTAAGTATTTGATAAATAGCTGCAAAATATTTGTCCTGAATAAGAAATTCACTAAACAAAAACAAATTTTACCTAGTGCTAAATTCCTCTGGAAGGTATTAACTCTTGCCCATCAAGAAGGACCATCAAACGTAGATGGGTTATTGTGGAACAACACAGTACAAAGACTTTGCTCCTTGCCCTTGCACAGACTATGTGCCAAAAGACGATCCTATCACCTGAACTCTGGATGAAGGAAATAAAGACAGCTGACATGAAAATTTTCATCGTTTTGCTGTTTGGATTTTCACAGTGCTAGAACTAGGGAACAGAAGCAGAGATCCTCAGGGTCAACCTCGGTTAGCCCTAAAAGACATTCAATGCTAGACAGATTGCTTCAAATCTGTTGCCTTTTAAAACTATAGATGGTAACTCATTTCTGTGTCTGCCTGCTTTAACATGTACATAACTCTCATTTCTTTTTTCTAGTTAATTATTCCTTAGGCCTGGTTTACACTGCTGGGAAAATTCAATGTCTGTCAATGGAAGTTATGCAAGCTATGAAGAGCAGCTAGCGTAACTCCTGTCAACTGCACGATTCCTATTTAGTGCAGCATCTTCACTGCACTGCACTGCACTGCTTGGGGGGGTGGTTTTATTGAGTTGACTTTTGGATCGACTTAGCATGTCTTAACTGACTGCTAAGTTGATCTGGAAAGATCAATGTGATGGCAGAGACTTTGCCACCATCAGTGTAGACATGGCCTTAGTTAGTTTACAGGGTTGGCTACAGGCATTGTCTCTGGTGTGAGACCTGAGGTACAAATTGACCTGGGATAAGTCACTATTCTCTTGAGATTAGAAGCAACCTGAATCTTATGTGATCTTTGGTGTATGGCAACCAACTATCACTAGTAACTAGCACCTCTGCTTAACATGCAGAAGGTCCTGGGTTCAATTCCCAGGGGGTTGGACTTGATGATCTCACGAGGTCCCTTCCAGCCCTATGATTTGATTTGATTTGATTTGATTTGCCACCAGGGAAGCTGACTCAGACACCTTAAGGGGATTGTCTGTGATTCCATGATAAGACTGTTACAGTGCTTCAGGAGTTTATATTTCTTACTGGGCTGGTGAAATTTAGTTATGGAACATATCGCCAAGTTGGGGTGCTTGCTCTGCTTCTAGATAGTCTGCCCTGAGATTGGCACTCACAGCTGCGAACCACTCCAGACAGCATGACAAGCACGTCTAGACTGGTAATATCTAAGCTGTTCAACCCTTAGATTGGCTCAAGTCTATAAGGCCATCTGCCTCAGTCTCAGGACAACAGAGACTGCTTTGCTACATCAGAGAAAGGAGGAATAAATATGTGCAGAAATTTGTTATGCTAGCAGAAATGTCAGTACAGTCATTCTTTGGAATCTTGTACTTTTAAGTGACAGGAACAAACAGCAAAAAGGAAGAACAGCTAGAGACAAAACCACACACACTGTCACAATCAATACTCATCAACACACAATACATAGCCAGATTCCCACATCACATGCTTCCATAGGGTTTAGTGTGTCTGTGTGTCCTTGTTAACCCCTTATCCAATCACTAGAGGGCAGGTAAGCTCCCATCAATAAACTGAAATCATTATAAACAACAGACAACAATGCTGTCACTTCTCTAACTTAAAACAAACACGTCCTGTGGCACTTAAAGACTAACAAATTTATTTCGTCTGATTTTCTCCTACAAAAGCTCATGCAATACATACATTTGTTAGTCTTTAAGTGCCACAGGACTCCTTGCCTGTTTTACTGAACAAGACTAACATTGCTGCCCCTTTGGAACTCGGCAACGTGCAAGGCATTCTATAACTTGGAAGCACTCTACAAACATTAGCTAATTAGGATATTTTTCCTTTTCCCATCAACAGCTCACATCAAACAGAGTGTGATCCCCCCAAGGAGCTCAGCAATCTCTTCAATCCCTGATACAGCAAAGTACTGCATATACTCATGTATAAGCTGAGATTTTTGTGCCTGACAATTGCCTTTAAAACAGGCACTTGGCTTTTACACAGGTCATGCAGCAGACAGCAACTCCAGCCCAGGAATTATAAGTCTTCAGCCCTGAGCATGTATTGAGCATGCTCTGGACTGAAGCCCCAGCATGTGGCCAGAGCAGTCGGGGTTAAAGTTAGCCAGAATGGCCCAGAATGCCTTTCCGGGGCCCACTATTTTTAGGGGCTCAGCATGCCAGGCAGCGTAAAACTAGAAAATGGTGCCAGAACGCTGCGTTCCAGGGCCCACCATTTAAAAATAGCAGGACCCGGAAAGCAACGTTCCCGTTCCACTTTCTGTTTTTAGGGGGACTGAATGCTGGGCCCCTAAAAATAGCAGGCCCTGGAACGGTGTTCCCTTGCATACCAGCAGGCAGGGGAGGGGTGTTGCTGGGAAGGGCCCCACCGTCAGCTCAAGCACCGCCCCAAATCCCTCCTCTTCCAGGCCACGCCACAACCTAGGGCCTGTCCGCCCTCCCCCCCTCCCCAGACAATCCCAGGCCATACCGCCACCCCAGACAGGGGCCTGCCTTTTTCTCCCCAGCCATGCTGCCACCTGGACCCTGGGTCTGCCGCCGCTGGTAAGTGCTGGGGCGGCTTGGCTTGTGCTAGGGGGTGTTGGGGGAAGGGAGTGGATTTTGGGGAAGGAGGGTGGGTATAGGAGGCAGGGAGTGGATTTTGGGGGTGGGTATTGGGGGCTGGGGTGGATTTTGGGGGCAGGGGTGGATTTTGGGGGTGGGTGTTGGGGTGGATTCTGGGGGGTATTGGGGGCAGGGAGTGGATTTTGGGGGTGGGTATTGGGGGTGGATTTTGGAGACAGGGGAATGGGTGTTGGAGGCAGGTACTGGGGCAGGGGTGGATTTTGGGGATGGGTATTGGGGCAGGGGGTGGATTTGGGAGGTATATTGGGAGCTCAGTGGATATTGGGGACAGGGAAGTAGGTTCAAGGGATGGATTTTGGGGGCTGCAGTAGATTTTGGAGGTGAGTATTAAGGGGTGGGGTGGATTTTGGGGACAGCAGAATGGATATTGGAGCAGTAGCTGGGATACTTGAAGGGGGCCTGGACATGTGGGAGGGGTACCCACCCATGCGGGAAGGGGGCCCATCTGATTAGGAGGGTTCCAGGACCCAACAAATTATACGTTAACCCCTGGGAGCAGCCATGTTGGGGAGTCAGCCCTGGCTGCAGTTAGAGTAAGGCGTGGGATCCCCGCACCTGGAGCAGCCAGGTAAGGGGACCCTGGTGGGCAGAGGAAGTCGGCCTGGGGAAGTGGTGGCAGGGCCCAGGGGTTAGGGAGGGGGTCGGGGATGGCAGGAGAAGTGCCGGTGTGGCCTGGGGGTTAGGGAGGAGGTTGGGGATGGTGGGAAAAGCAGCAGCAGTTCCTGGGAGTTAGGGGGGTGTCAGAGACGGCAGAAGAAGTGGCATAATGGCCCAGGGGTAGGGAGGGGGTCAGGGATGGTGGGAGAAAGTGGCGGCAGTTCCCAGGAGTTATGGAGGTGTCGGGGATGGCAGGAGAAGTGGTGGCAGGGGTTGGGGAGGGCGGGGTCAGGGAGCAGAAAAAAGTAGCAGCAGGCCTGGGGGTTTGGAGGAGTGTCGGGGAGGGAGGAGAAAGCAGCGGCAATTCCTGGGGTTATGGAGGGTGTCAGGGATTCTGGGGAAAGCCAGCAGTGGAGGGTGGGAGAGCTAGGGGCCTGAGACCACGGGTGGACCGCGGCTTATATGTGGGTCACCCATTTTTGTCTTGTTTTGGGGCTCAGAACCAGGGGTGGGTTGGCTTATGCACAGATCCATTTATACATGAGTATATACAGTATCAATCAGTCAATCAAATCATAGGGCTGGAAGGGACCTTGTGAGATCATCGAGTCCAACCCCCTGGGAATTGAACCCAGGACCTTCTGCATGTTAAGCAGAGGTATGTAAGAATGTGCCTCACTTTAAGCATGTATGTAATCCACTAATGTCCAGCGTACCTACTTCTGTGCTAATAGAAACTCAGAACATGATTTAAGTGCTTTGCAAGAGCAATTCAAGAATGCAGAGCACCTTGCAAGATCAAGCCCTTAACATGCAGTTTGACTGTGGTAGGGCCTGAATATCATTAGGCAAAATGCTAACTACTACGCAACTCAACAGACCTATTCATGGTGAGAAGAATTGCACCAGAGTAGTATCTTGGGCCAACTGAAGACAATGGGAGTGTTACCATTGACTGCAACAGGCCCAGGAAATTTTTACCTGCTGTTTGTGGGATCAGGACCCTGGTTTGTTCCATTTACTAAAGCAGAAGAACTGCTAGAGCTCCCATGACTCCCTGGACACAAATGGGTCATGAATAGCTACATGCCACTAACTGCATATTCTTCCTAGTCAAACACAGCGTAACAGCCCCACTCTCTCGCCTGACCTCACAGCAGCAGATGGGAAATTAGTACCTGTGTCATCTTCAGTTTGTTTTCCCAGGTGTTCATCCTATCTTCAAAGGGTTTCTTGTATGGTGAGAAGGACATGCTTTGAGTCATGACAATATGATCATCTAGGAGCTGAGATGCTTCGTCAGGGCTCTTCAGAATGAAGGTTTCTGTGTCTTTGTAGGGCAGCACATTAAACAGGATGGAGACCCATTCACCCTCCATCTTATCAAGCGCCTAGGAAACAGGGATAAGCAATTTAATCTTAGGTCTCAGTCCAAGGACCTTGTGCAGTGCTTTCCTCCACTTACGTGTCTCCCTAATACCACCTTTTAAAAAACTAGGGGAATGTTAGCTCTTGTGAAAGGGGCTAGCTTTCACAGAGTACTCAGCAGCAGAACAAATTTCCTCTGACCAGTCCAGAAAAAGCACTTCCACCCTTTCCTGAAGGACCACCTTCATGAAAGACAGAGTAACTCCATTTCCATGTCCACTGATGCCATCACACCTTCACTGAGGCTATGTTTACACACAGAGGGCTTGTTTCGAAACAAGAAGTTTTGAAACAAGCCGTTTCGAAATAAATAGTTATTTCCAAACACTTTATTTCCAAAGACAAAAAAGGTGTCTTGGAAATAAGGGAGCGAAATAGGCAAGAGCGGGGTGCCGTGGAATCCCAGAGCCGCACTCAACCCGGCCCCTGCAGTGGCGGGCTGAGCCGGGCGCCCCGGACCCTGCGGCGGGTTTTGGGGGCAGCCTGGGCAGGGGGTGCAGCGCCTGGCTGCGCGGCTCTCCGCCCTTGCCTGCAGTCCCCCTGCAGACACCTGCGGGGTGAGGCGCCTGGCTGCGCTTCACCCCGCGGGTGCCTGCAGTCCCCCTCTGCTGGCCAGGGGACACCCCTCAGCACCCTGGCCAGGGTGCTGAGGGGGGAGCCCTTCCTCCCAGGGTGCTTAGCACCCTGGGGGGAAGGGTCACATGCTGTTTCGGAATACTTTGTTTCAAAACAGCACGTCTGCACAGGGTTGTTTCGAAACCACTGGTTTCAAAACAATCTTGTTTTGATAGGAAATGGGGTTTAACCTATTTCGAAAGTACGGCTCCCATTTCGAAACAAGGGGTTTCCTTGTTTCGAAATGGCCATGCATCGTGTGGCCATGGCAATTCTTATTTCAAAACAAACTTGTTGTTTCAAAATAAGAATGCTGTGTGAACACACCCTGAGTCTGGCAGCAGAGAATCATTAATGACACCAGTAATGGTGGCTTTTGGAGCATGCGATATCTGTCCACTGGGAACTCAGCTAAGCTTACCAACCCATTTCATAGAACAAAAAGCTGCTATGATAGAGACTTTCCGTCATGACCATCTTAGATCCCATCTGAAGACGAAAGACCAATATCTATACCAAGGAATCCCCTGAGCCATACACTCCCCACCCATTGCCATACATACATATTGTATGGTAGATGATTTACCATACCACTGTCTAATCTCCCTGATACAGAGGATTTGTCCAGTCATGCAAAGACATCAATATTCTCAGCAGACTTATGCTTTATTTGGGATTTCTGTAATACTCAGAGTGAATTTTAATGCCCATGAAAGCACAGAGTTGCCATAAGAAAAGCCTTTATTTAGAGCAGTGGTTCCCAATCAGTGGGCCAGGGCACACTGGTGTGCCGTGGCAACACCCAAAGTGCACCGCGAGCATCCCTGAGAGCTGGAGTTAAAGCTCCCTCCCTGCTCAGCCCAGCCACATGAGCTGTTCAGGGCTGGGAAAAGGCAGGAGTTAAAGTAAGGGGGAAGGGACTGGAACACAGTTCTGGGGCCCCACTATTTTTTCGGCAAGCAGCCTTCTGGCCCCCCTAAAAGCAGAGGAAGGCACTAGAACGCAGAGTTCCTGGGGTCCCCTTAAAAATAGCAGGAGCAGCTGGAACGCAGTGTTCCAGTGGCTCCACCTTAGGCCCAGCCGGCAGAGAGGGGCAGGAGGCTGGGCGGGGGGTGTGAATCTCCCCTTGCAGGGCAGAGCAGCTTGTGTCAGGCAGCCTGCAAACAGCCCAGGTAAGGGCTCTGGGGGGGGCGCTGCTGGGGACTGTGTGGGGCAGGTGTGTGTGTGTGTACCAGAGATGGGTGGGAGTGGATGTGTAACAGAGGTTGTGTAGCTGAGATTGTGGGGTGCTGTTTGGTTGGGGGTGGTGGCTGTGGGTGGGGGGTATAGCTGGGGGCTGGAGGCCAGTTCTAGCCTCTGCAATGATGGCAGGGTCCGTCACAGGCAGCTGGGCAGGGGAGGAAAGGACCCACTGGGGTGGGAGGGAGCAGCAGTGGGGTGAGGATTTGTCCTGGGTGGCAGGGAGCCACTGTGCCCTGCTCCCCTGCCCTGCCTTCCCGCTCCCCAGGTTCCTCCTGCCCAACCCCACAAAGCCACTCTTGTTCTCCCATCCTCTCTCGCCACCCTTGTGCTGTTCCCCACATGGCTGCCCTTGTCATCTTTTGCCACCCCTGCCCTGCTGTGCTCATCACACTCACTCCCACCACTGCAAACAACACCTAACCTCCCGTGTTTTGCGACCCCTGCTCTGCTACCCCTACTACCCACACAGGAGCATCTCCAAAATGCTGTGCTGTGGTTCATGAAAAATCATAAGTAATTTAAGTTAATTTGAATAGTCATGAGTTTTTAATGGTGGTGTGCCTCAAATAATTTGAAGGTATCAAGGTGTGCCACGGCAGAGAAAAGGTTGGGAACCACTGATCTAGAGACAACTTTGGGGCACAAGCTGACACCCAAAGGAAAGCCTCATTGGCTGCTCCGCTCACATTCTCAATGGAGAACTCCTTGCCAGCTATCTCTGCTATTTTGGCAATGCTTTCAATGTGGTCCAGCAGCTTCATCTCCAAACAGCGAGAAAATGTCAGATTGGCTTTGGGTTTAATGTTGATGTTGATCTCCTTGGAAAGCATCTCCCAGTGCCGGTTCCGCATACCAGGATTGCGCAGGCCCTGAATCAGGGGGATATATGGTCTGAACTCTTCAATCCTGCCCCGGATTTCCACAGCCACATCCTGGCATGCTTAAAGAAGAAGAAGAAAAAAAGATACCATTAGCAACATGGAGAGCTCAGTTCTGCAATGTCCAGGTGAGGGGTGCTGTGCTTTCAGATACAATGCAAAAAAAGAGCAGCAGCATACAAAGCATTGGAGAAGTGAGGGTTACTCACCCTTGTGCAGTAGCCAAGGTTCTTTAAGATGTGCACTCCCATTCCACCCCACTCAAGGTGTGTTGGTGCTCCCTGTGTCTTTGATTGGAGACTTTTCAGCAGAGCCCATGGAGCTGCACACACACTGCAGATGGCTTGTGGTGGCCTTGGCGCCCTTTTTTGGTGCACATGTGCGGCCCCCACCCTCCATTTCCTTCTCTGGCATGAAGCAGCAGAGGTTTATACCAAACACATATACTCCTAAGTAGAGGGGAGGTGGGTGGGTAGTGGAGCAGCACAGGGGACACACATCTCAAAGAATCTTGGCTACTGTACAAGGGTGAGTAACCATTAATTCTTCTTCAAGTAGCATCCCCGTGGTGCTACACTCAAACTGATTATCAAGCAGTTCCCGTAGTTGGTGGAGGAAGCTTCTGAATTGCTGTGATGTATGGATCTTAAGACTGACAATCTGACACCTGTCTGCTTTTGATGCCTGTTCAATGGCATAATGTTTTATAAAGGTGTTTGTTGAAGCCCATGTGGCAGTCTTGCAAATGTTTAAGATTTGTACTTTGTTAAGAAAGGCTGTGGATGTAGCAATGGATCTAGTGGAGTGTGTTCGAATGTTTTCAGGTGGTTGCACTCCCGATTGGACACAGTAGATGTGGATATGTATGGAGATCCATTTGGATAGTCGTTGGTTGGAGACTGCATTGTATTGACAAAAAGTATTGACCTTTGGAGGTCCTTCTGAATGTTTTGTTTCTATCTGGGTAAAATGCAATTGCTTGTCTTTTGTCTAATGTATGTAAGGTAGAGTGCTAAATATCAGTACGAGGTTTTGGATAAAAGGTGGGTAGATGTATTGTCTGATTTATATGAAAAGCTGAAGTTATCTTAGGAAGGAGCTTTGGATGTGGCCGGAGAGAAACTTTGTCCTTGTGAAAGACTGTGTATGATGGATGTGCCATATGTGCTGTGAGTTCACTGACATGTCTTGCTGATGTTAGAGCAATTAAGAAAGTGACTTTCATTGACATTTGTAGGAGAGAACATGTTTCTTAATAGTGGTTCAAATGAAGGTTTGGTAATAGCTCTAAGCACCAGAGTGAGACCGCATGATGCTGTCGGGGCCCTCACATCTGGATAGATATTTTGAATGCCAGTCATAAATCTTTTCATTACCAGATGTGCAAACATGAACAAGTCCTGCAGAGGTTTATGGAATGTGGATGTAGTGGCCAGGTGTACCTTAAGGGTATTAAGTGATAAGTTCATTTCTTTTAGTATCAGCAGGTAGTTCAGGACACTTGGGATAGAGGCTATGTGAGGACTTGTTTCTTGTTGTCTGCACCACATAGTAAATCTATTCTATTTTTGCAGGTTAATTTTCCTCGTAGCAGGTTTTCTGCTGTTTAGAATATGTCTAACCAAGTCTAAGCAGTATAGCCCTATGTCATTGAACTATTCAGGAACTATGTGGGAAGGTGTAGTCTGTCTAGGTGAGTATGTAATATCTGACCTTTGTTCTGTGACAGGAAGTTTGGAACTATCCGTAGGGTGACTGGCAGCTCTCTGGACACTTGCAAGAGGTGTTGTGGCCATGCTGGTGCTATCATTATCAGGTTGGCCTTGTCTTGTCTTATTTTGTGTAGAGTTTTGGGGATCATTGGGGTTAGTGAGAAAGCATAAAGGGTTTGGGCCCATTGAAAAGGAATTTATCTCCCATGGAGCCTTTGCCGATCCCTGCCCTGGTGCAAAATCTTTTGCATTTTTTGTCTGTAGGGGTCACAAACAGATCTATCATGGGATAGCCCCAATACTGGAAGATTTGATGAAGGATCTCATTGTTGATTTCCCATTCACGATTGTCTCCAAACCTTCTGCTTAATGTCAGCAGTGGTGTTTTCATTGCCGCATAAGTATATCACTGATAGTGAGATGTTGTGAGAAACACACCAATTCCATAGTTTCAATGCTTCTGTACAAAGAGAGTGACAATGTGCAACGCCTTGGCAGTTGATATAATATGGGCATGCCATGTTGTCTTTCTTTAACTTCACTATGTGTGGTAGAAAGTGGCAGCATGAATCTCAGACAGCACATAGTTCTAAGAGGTTTATATGAAGAGACTTCTCTTGCAGTGACCACTTGTCCTGGGTTGTGAAATGCCGAAGCTATGCTCCTCAACCACAAAGTGAAGCACCTATAGTTAATAGGATGGGGAGTTAATAGTTTGGGGAGTGAAAGGGATGCCCTGAAGAAGATTGTCAGGACACATCCACCATGTTAATAAATTCTTTATAATGTTTGGAATAGAGAGAATGCGGTGGATTGAATGTTTGTGTGGCATGTAGTTTGTAATCAATCACATTTGTAGTGGTTGCATGTACAATCTTGCAATTCGAATCATGTAAGAGGTTATTGCCATATGCCCCAAAATTTGAAGGCATGCATGACCAGTAGGATCGGACTGATCTGTACGGTATGTACCAAGGTTTTTATGGTCTCAAATCTCTCCTGTGGAAGGTATGCTTTGCCTGTGGGTGTGTGTATGCTGGCACCTATGAAGTGGATTTCTTGAGCTGGGCATAGGATGGATTTTTGTAATTTATTGTGAGGCTGAATGACTGGAATAGTTTTTCTATTGTGTTGATTGCCTGACAAGCTGCCTGATAGGAATGAGCTTTTATTAAATAGTCATCTAAGTACAGGAAGATTGTGACTCCCAATTTGCAAAGATGCATGGTGACTGTGGCCATCAGTTTGAGAATACCCTCAAGGCAGTGCAGAGGCTGAGGGACAGGACTGTGAACTGGTAATATTTGTCTTGAAGTGTAAAATGCAGAAATTTTCTACAGACAGGATGAATTGTAATATGAAAGGACGCATCTTGAAGGTCTAGGGAAGCTAAACAGTCTTTTTGATCCAATGCAGGAAGTATTATGGAGAGGCCTGCCATTTTGAATTTTTTAACTCTGATATATTTGTTTGCTATCTGAGGTCAAGCATGGGTCTCCATCCTCCTGTTTTCTTCTGAGTAAGAAAATAGTGAGAGTAAAACCTTTTGCCAATATATGCATTTGGGACCTTCTCTATGGCTCCAATTTGTAGGAGATTGTTTACTTCCTCCTTTAGGAGAAGCTTGTGAGAGGGTGTCACAGGATACACATTGTACACCCTCGGTTATGAGCTATATGATTTTTCTGTTCACTAACACCCTGAAATTGTATGTCTTTATGCTAATTACACCATATAAAGTTTCTTTATTGATGCTCACAATCTATTCTACTTGATTAGTATGATATCATGTTTCCTAAAACTTCATGCATATGCACAGATGTGTAGCATGTTTAACATAGCCCAAGGGGGGTGGGAGACAGACAGAGCTCTCTTGCAATAAGTAAACAAGCACATGGAGAAGACAACAAAGATCTGCTAATTGAGGTGACTTGGAAGAGACAAAGGGATCACCTTGTCCAGAAAGGGAGGAGTTGAGGGGGTTTAGAGACAAAAAAAAGGCACTGTTGGCCTAGGACTCTCCATCTTGAAACAACTCCAAGCAAGATCTAGGCCCTGCCTGGTCACAGACACACTGGACACACATACATCTGACAGCTGAACACCTTGAGCATGAATTTGAACCATGAGGTCAGTTTAAGTAGAGATGTTAGGTTAGTATGCGTGTTTTACCTTTTATTTCCTTATGGTCTCTCCTGACTCATTTATATTGTGATTCTGCCATGATTGGCTATAGTCTCACTTAGAACTATAATTTGATCAATAGACTAATAGCTGTTTTATCTAAAGCTGTGTGATCTTTAGAGGGTGTTAGTGAAGAGGGCTGGGCATAATCCATTTCTTTGTTAAATGGATAGATTTGAGTGTATTGTGACTGGGAGTGGGACTCAATCTCTGTAGATAGTGGCTCCTGGTGTGGCAACTGGGGCCAGGAGTGCTTGCTGGGGGGACCATCCTCGAGTAGCCAGATGTCATACACCCACTTCTTGGGACTGGTTGCATGCCAGAGGTTAGAGTGGACAGATTCAGGAGTGAGTGCTCACTTGACAAAGCAGGGTGAATTGGGGTTCAGAAGTGGGAATCGGGGTCACAAATGGCACACCAGACTGGATCTGGGGAGGGACCTGTCACAGAAAGGTCCCTGAAGAGGGATGGGGAAGGGGGGTGGAATGTGGGTTTCAATGTAAAGGGGATTGTATACCCATGGCTGATGACTACTGATATCCATTTGTCCAAGGTGATGTTTCTCCATCAGTAAAGAAATATGCAGAGTCTGTTGTTGAATGATTGAGAGTTTGTGATGGTAACCTCCTGTGTTGTAGTGGGATGGTCCAGCAACCCCTTGACCAATTGTTCAGAATTGTTGTTTTGGAGGAGCTGTCTGAGTGTTTGAAGATTGTTTGGTTGGTTGTCTTCACCACTGTTGGTGTTCTCTTGGTCTGAAGCAGGAGTTATCCTATCTTCTGTTGCGCTGGAATTGTGGGTATCTAGAATTATATGGCTGATATCTAAAATTTCTCCTTCTCATTACAGGAGTATAGATTCTCAATTACAGAGGGTTGCCCAAGAGTCCTTCATTGTGTGCATCACCTTGTTTGTTTTTTCTGTGAAGAGCTTTTGTTTATTGAAAGGAAGGTCTTTGATTGTGTCCTGTAATTTTTTTGGTAGTCCAGCTGAATGTAGCCAAGATGACTACCACATGACTACTGCAGTGGCGATGGTTCTTGCTGCAGCATCTGCTACATCCAATTAAACTTGTAGTGCGATTCTAGCTGCTAGATGACCCTCTCTGATAATTGAAGTGAACTGTTTCTTTCTGTCTTCTGGTATGCAAATCAATAAATTCTGAGATCTTTGTATAGTTGCTGTGGTCATAATTCGATACCATCACTGTGTAATTTGCTATTCACAATTGTAAAGTAGCAGAGGTGTAGACTTTCCTGCCCAGCAAGTCTAGTTTTTTATCTTCTTTGTCATGCGGCATAAATTTACTTTGGTTTTGTTTTGACCTCTGATTTATCGTTTCTATGACAAGAGAGCTGGGTTGTGGGTGGGTGAAAAGGAACTGGTTGGTTTTAGATGCAATAAAGTACTTTTTATTGGCTCTGTTGCACATTCGTATTATCATGGCAGGTGTTTCCCATATAGGATTCGCTGGGTCCATGATTCCTTCATCCATTGGTAATGCTATTTTTGTTGAGATGGAAGATTGTAAAATTTGATATAGTTTTTGCTGAGAGGTTGAAACCTCTCGTGGAGAAATGTCCATGTTATCTTCTATTCTTTTAAAGAGGCCTTGGAATTGTTTTATAGCATCTGTGATTGTGGGACGTGCAGACACTACAATCTCACCTGGAGAAGATGATGAGTTATGGGCTGAGTGTGACGCTTCTTATTCGGTCATTTGTGCCTGAGTAATAGTGGGCTGCAATGTTCATTGTCCCATTGTGGGTGTATTGGGTAGTGGTAGAGCTGCACCATCTGAGATGTTGAAGGTTTGACATGTGTCACCAAATATTAGGACCAATTGTCTTATTCTGCCAGGGCATGTGGAAAGGTAGTGGTGCATACCATGGTGGGTGGGGGGGGAGAGGCTATGAATCTTCTGGATGAGAAAAGTGGTAGAGTTTTCTAGAATAAAGTCTTATATAGGTGAAGGTTTATGAGGTGAAAAAGTGGCATCTCCGCCATCAAGGTCATCATCTGATGAGAGAGATGTGCGGCTAACCTGTCCTGGGGAGGTGCCCGTGATGTATAGTAGTGAGACTGGAGAAGAGGTATGTGCTTCCTTTTCCTTCTGATGGTGGCACATTTTTTCTTTATGTTTCCTTGGAGTTGATGGCGATTGTATCTGGCACTGTTGTGGTACCGGTGGTTGATGCTGTAGCACCTTTGGTGTCGTCAGTTGTGTCAGTGCTAGCCTGGGTTGTTGTGGTCATCCTCAGTGCGGCTGGGGCCAAGTATTTCAGTGCTGAAGTCGGTGCCAACAACTTGATTGGTATTGTAATTGGTTCTGAGGTCACAAGCAGCACCAACGTTGGGCACGATGCCATTGTTATGGCTGTTACTGTGGTTGTTTGCACCATGGCCATAGTTGTTGATGCTACCGGCAGGAGCTGTTTACTCTTGTCTCTCTGCTCAACACCTGAGCTCTGGGGACATAACCCAGATTTGGGGAGCTGTATACCACAGGATCCACCGACCTCTTTGGTGCTAGCTCCTTTTTCTGAATGTTTATTCTTCTTCATAATTGAGGATGAAGAAGAAGAGTGCCTCTTTGGAGGTTTCTCCATGGCACTGGAGGGTTGTCCAGGGTCTGAGGCAGGTAGCAATGATCCTTCCATGAGTATCAGTTTAAGCCTCATCAGGTCTCTATCATGCCTGGCCCTCAATATTAAATTTTTACAGTGTGGGCATTTATGAGGAAGGTGTCCCTTGCCCAGACACTGAATACATTCTGAGTGGCCATCTGAAGCAGGCATAGAGTCTTTGCAGGAGGCTGAGTGCTTAAAGGCTGGTGAGGCAGGCATGCATATCTAAGAGCTGGGGTAGCAGTCTGAGGAAAAGGGAAAGGATGAAAAAAAATTTTTGTAGGTAAGGCAAAAAGGGAAGAACTAACACTAAGAACTGACTAAACAACTAAGGAGGAAGAACTATAACTATACAATAATGCTAAAATTCAATTTGGGCTGTGAGAGTTGCTGAGGACTCCATCTCGGATGGAAGGCGGTTGAGAAGGAACTGGAGGGTGGGGGCTGCACGTGTTCTGAAAATGTCACCAAAGCCATCACGAGCCACCTGCAGCATGTGTGTGGCCCCACAGGCTCTGCTGAAAAGTCTCTGATCAAGGACGCAGGGCATGCCGACGCACTTTGAGTGGAACACCATGGGGACATTACCCAAAGAAGAACGTAAGCTTGTATTAATGAGGATGCTGTGGTGTGATGTCAAAGTTATTCCTGCCTTGTAGCACTTGACTATGCTCTTCACTTTTTGGCTGTGTTCCTGCCTTGTAGTAGGAGTAGGGTCACATATGCATGTTGGAAATCATGCTAAAGACTGTGTCTCCTCAGACACACCCATTCATTGCCCACATCTGGCGCTTTTCTAGCATCTTCAGAGCAAGGCAGTGAGCATATGATGGTCATAAGATTACCTTCCATTTAGCATTCAGCTACATCTAGGGCTTAACATTAATTGTAGTCATGGGAAGCCTCTGGCTGCACTTGAGGTACAATAACTTTGCACTCCCTGCAATGTGTCACACAAAGACTGGCAAACTCATGGCCTTTGTAGATGATGTATGATATAAGGGAGGAGCAGTGGGATGAAAAGATCAAACTACAAAAGCAAGTATTCTTATTGTTTCTATTTATCATAATGATTCACGCTCACTCACACATCCACTCACTACCTCCTCCACTGGGGCTGATTCACTGTACTGTTCCAGAGAGAGATCAAGTTAAAAAGAATGAAACAAAATCTCCCATTGCAGAATATAATTTCACACTAACCCAACAGAAAGCGGGGTTTGAAACTACTTCTGAAGACTGGTGGATGCTCCATTCAGAATCCTGAATTGGTACATGGGGAAGCTTACCTACAAACTGAAACAAACAAAGAGTCCTGTGGCACTTATTTATTGCATGAGCTTTCATAGGAGAAAATCTTCTATAAATATATTTGTTAGTCTTTAAGTGTCACAGGACTCTTTGTTTGTTTCACTGAACTAGACTAGCATGGCTGCCACTCTGGAACTACAAATTGAAATCTTTTTTAATTTTTGCAGGGCAGAACATTTACTGGAAGCAGTTTTACAGAGATTTGCAGAAAGGCACATGACCTAAGCTCATGATACACAAAGGACATATGTGATAATCTGCTCAACCACTAGAATGAGATTTTCACGACACAATGGTAGGATGCACAAACCAAACTTGCCTAGTTACCTGGCACATCCTTGAACTGCTTCACACACTTGTGCATTGTCTTAAAGGATTCATTGACATTCTTCTCTAGCTGTTCAGCATCAATTGCAGAGAGCGGGTCATTCAACCAGCTCTCAGACCAGCGTATCCAGTCTGATGCTGTGGTCCAAAGGTCCCAGTATGGTTGGAATTCCTTAACCATCCTGGACAGTTTATCATACTTGGTAAAGAAAAAGAGCATTAATGAACAATGGGCATCTTTTACAGACCAACTTTGCCATAGCAGAAAGGAGCAATCCCACTGGGAGCCCCATGCTACAATGCCCTTTAAGATTATTTAACAGGTTGCCCTCTGTGCTGATGGCCACAACAGACAGGCATGTAGCTATAGTGTCACTTCCAAACTGCTCCCTTCCCTGGTCATGTTTGCAGGGAGCAGTCCCTGTGCTCTCCCAAGAACCAACCAAGCCCTTACTAATTGGTCATGAAATGATACAGAATTGTAGCCATCTACAGAAAAACAGAGACCCTCTAGGCCATATTCAACCTTGGCAAACATGGGCATCATACCTTTTAACTTCAATCCAAGTTAAGATCATGACTTAATTTATTCCTATGACATTTAGTGCCAACTTCTCAAATGAAGAAGCATCAAGCATGCTGGCCAAGATGCACACATTCTAGTTGCACCTGCAGAAGCTTACATCTGTGCATGCAAATGCTTAGTCTGAAGAGCAGTTAGCTAATTTTCATTTGCAAATACTCATTTGCATAAATAATCTTATATTTTTGTGGGCACAAATGATTCATGCACATTTTGAGGACATACCTATTACTTTCACACTTGTAACTTGGGTCCTTTAACAGTAAAGAAAAAATACACACTAAACTATGGGAAGTTAAGATACAGAAAAGCATTATATGCAATAATTCTGTTAAAGCCATAAAGAAAAGAGAGAGAAAATGTGCATGGGCATTTATGGGTAGCTAGAGCCACTAGTGTTTGTGATTACAAATATTTCCTTAAGACAACACTCTGCCTTCCAAACTCACAATATCACTTTTCGGTACATGTCACTATTGACACAAGTAATCATAGCCACTCATGGCCATGTTCTGGGCAGTAATCCTCTGACAGCAATGACTGTAACTAACTGATGCCTCCTGACCTTTTCCATCCAGGAACCAACCCTCCACATACCTGGCTAACACTACACTGTGAGCTCTCAATCAGGAGCATGGACAGGTAGAGTTCTGCCACAGAAAGTGGCTATAAAATGCCCTATGAATTGCTCACCCTTCCATGTCTGCTTGGACCAGCTCTTCCACAACATAAAAGAGAGGAGCAGAAGAGCACTGGAATGGAGTGACCATCAGAATGCACTGCTAGTCATCTCTAGACAGGGCTGATTGATAAGACAAAATGGTAGAGAAGTGAAGAAGTTATTTAATTTTGCAACTGGGATGTTGTTATCTAGGGGAAGCTTTGTCCCACCTGGGTCTTTCTTGGAGAGTTTTTTTGCATTGCATTAGCACTCAAAGGCCCCATAGGACCAAGGCACTGTTGTTTGTAGAGGGGCTAATACAACAGAGCTCAGGATCTGACACTTACATTAGTAACTGGCAATCCAAATATCCGCTCTCTGTTATTGTATAGCAGTGCCATCTGCTGAGATTCCTTCAACTGCTTCTTGACCCTTCTGGCTTCATTTGCGATCTCATGTGCTCGAGTAATGTCTACATGCACCGAAAATCCAGCCACAACCAGCTGAAAAAGAAAAGACAAGTGCAGTCTGTGGAACACAGGCTCATACACCGAATGCTGCTTTCTAGGTTCTAAGCTTCATTGCTCGCTCTTTGTTTCTCTTTTGAAATGCAGAGAATCTGACAGTTCTCATAAAGCCCGTTTTAAATCTCACATTTTCTCTAATTCCAGCTCTCTCCAGACCATGGAGAAGATAGAGAAGAGGCAGTGCTAAGTTCTGATCAAGTTCAGTTGAAAGAAAGAACAAACGTAGGCACTGGCTGCATCTTTCTCTGGCAACCAATAGTTACCTACCTAGAGTAAGAACCAACAACCTATGCCCAAATTTATCTATACTGAGCTGTACCATCAGCAATGTGGAACCACAGAAATTAAAATGAAAGACCTACTAGATCATTTTGTCCATTCTGCCAAAGTTCACTATCTTAATATTCTCCAATTTTTTTTGTTTTATTTTATAATAAATTAAAGTGGCGATGGTTTCTGTCACTTTATTTGGTAGAGCATTCCAAGGCCAATCAGTTTTCATGATTTGGAAATTCTTTGCTCAGTTTCAACCCATTACCTCTAGTGACATCCATTTGGCGAGGATCTTTGAAAAAAGTTAGCACACTGATTAGAACTCGTCCAAAAATAGGGAGTTTTTCCAAAAGATAATTTCAAGTTTCTTATGAAAAATATGAACGGCTTTTGCAGAAAACAGGAATATATTTTAATTCTGAATAATTGCCACTGTGTTTCTTGGGAGTTGTCATTTAGGTGCCTCACAGAATCATCTTCCTCTCTAGTCTGGTTTCCCTGTCCAAAGCAGATCTCCTATGGTGCCTCAGGTTCTTCTGTCTTGATGAGGAAAGGTGGTGAATCACAGTGCATGATGGGAGATGAAGTCTAGCAGGGGAGCTCAGGCCATGAGTGAGAATGGGAGCATGAGGCACTCAAACTACAACACCCCTGAGGCACCATGGCAACATTTCAGAATGAAAATATTTCTGTGTTTGAGAGGTCAGTTTCTCCATGAAAAATATGTTTGCTGTGGAATTCACACGCCTCTAGCAAAAATAATTAATCAACTTAAACCCCCCCAATTTCTCACTCAAAAGCAGTTTTAAGAAAACCAATTTACCTGGCCCCACCATTGATCTTAGAATTGCAAATGCTCCTGAAGAAGATTTCCCAGCTAACTGACAGCAATAAATTCAACTCTTTGAGATTAGGCAAATTTAGGACAGCCTACCCTAGAGCTGTATTATTAGTACCTGCAGACCATCCAGCCGCTCAAGAAAGTTGTTCTGGTCCATGAGCTGAATTTTGCGGAACCTTTCCTCATCTTCCAGGTGCTGCTGCCGAATCATCTCAGTCTGCGTGGCAATTTTCAGAGGCCAGTTACTTGCAGCCCACCTGAGCTCCAATGGAATGAGAATGCAAAAAAAAGGGAAGCAGCAATCTGAGGCATATTTTTGGAATGAAGATGATGCTAACAGTTGAGTAACCAGATCACAATAATGAAGGAGGTTGACCAGCAACAGAAATATGCATAGTTCCAAAGTATATTTTGTGAAGCTCTCCTATTTGATATGCAGTGTTTGTGACTAAACTGGTTAGTAACTAGAGGCTCAGGAAAGAGACAGGAATTTTTTTTAAAAAGAGAAATCCAGTACATTAGTAAAAGAGAGGACTGCTATATAATTCTCAGAAGTCCAGTGGCACTTTGTTACAATATGTCTGCACAGCATCTAGCAAGATAGGGTGTTGATCTTTGCTGAGGCCTCCCAGTGCTACTGTAATAGAAACAATAAACAAAAACAAGGTGGCAAATAAGGTCTTCTGTTTGCTGAAGAGGTCAATCACTACAAATCTGCCTCAGGCCCAGAGCAGAAGGCAGTGTGTATCTGCACACCTCTATAGACTCTATTTCTGAATAAGGTGTGCAACGCACACCTAGCCTGAACTGCCACATGAAAAGATCCGAAGCACCTGGTTTATAAATCATACCTTGAAGCATTAAGGATGGTAACTGCTGCAAAATACTCTGCTTTAACAGTAAAAAAAAATTCTCACTTGTCACTGAAATCATCTTGGGTAAGATTGTAAAGGAACTCCTCCATGACCTCATAATCTTCCATGACCTTATTTATCAGTTCCTATGTAGGGAGACAGAGACGGAAAAGTAAACACTCTCCAAATCACATCAACATATTGCTTATTGGGATTATCTGCCAGAATATACAGTGTATTTGCATGAGTCACTCTGTGAGGGCTATTGTCACACAATTCCACCTTAACAGAGGAATTCCATACCATGCAACTGAGGGGCCTGAGCCACAGGCAGAGTTTCACTATTTAATTTGGGAAGTAGCATGGCCCCCAGAGATACGGGGAGCAGTTCCTCTGAGTGGGAGCCTAGGCAGTGGTACACCTTGGTAACCACTGCATCTTGGGCTGGGGAGCAGGTACTCGCTGCCAGGCAGGGGTCTCTGCCAGCCAGGGGAGCAATGGCACATGACAGGGGGCCATCCATACCCATAGCGTGAACCTGGGGTGGGCACTGGCAGGACTCTCCTTGGAGGAGTCACCCCCTGCTGACATTCCCTGTAGCTGTACCAACCCAGCCCATGGCTCCTGTTTGAAGCACAGTGGCAAGAGGGGGAGGGCCCAGATCTGCACACTGTTGCAGGGTAGCATTTCCTCCAAGGAAGACCCAGCTGGCAGCCCCTCAGGCCAGTGTCAGAGGCATGGCCCCCTCCCACCCTATCTCTCAGTATGCCACTGAAGCTGGGGAAAGCCTGGCTGGAGGCCAGGGGGTGGGTAGCACTAGCCAGTGTGGAGGGCAGGGCTTTAAAAACTTTGAGGGGCATTGCCTGCCAAATCCTACCAATCTCCACCCACAGTCTGAGTCTCCCCCACATCCTACCAAACTCCACCCACGGTGAGCCACTCATGTTATGAGTGAGCCTCATACTACCTATCTGAAAGGGATTATGATACAATGGTTTGGATGCTGGATTAGGAATTGGAAGACCCAGTTCTATTCTGCCACTGGCCTCCTGAGTGACTCTGGGCAAATAACTTCACTAATCAGTCCCTCCATTTCTCTTTTTATAAAATTGGGATGATATACTCCTCCTTTGCAAAGTGCTGTAAGAGCAACAAATGAAAAGCTCTAGCTAACAACAGGTGGCATTACTGTCAAATTAAATTATAGTATTAATTTACTATTCCAGTGCAATTTAGGGATAAATACATTGAAGTTCCTGGAGCTACACCAGTGCATAACTGGTATGAAAAGAAAAACATGGCAACATTTTTATGGTTTGAAAGTGTGTACTGTAATTCATTTTCGGAAGACAGAGTAAGTCAAGATCTACTGTCTGAAGAGAAGTATTGAATGAACAATCCAGACATAGAAGGGATATACGCAGTACACATTAAGGGTAACATTTTCAACTACCTTTGCAAGTTTCCCCTGTCCAGATACCAGTCTGGTAGCTGGCATCTGATTATCCAATTTCCATAGACACACTTGTCTATACACACATGCCTAATAGCATAAATGACACTGGGGTGAAATGTCATATGTCAACTAAAAATCTGGATGTGACAGGTTTGGTAGTTACAAACCTTGTGAACACCACTCAAACTCTCAAAGCTTCATACCAGTTTAGATCAGAAGCAAGGTCTCCTAAGTAACAAAACAGGTAATTGGGCTACCTGGCCAGATCTGATTTCTTCAAACGAGGATTAATTTAAAAAGCTAAACCAGCTTCTAGAATGAGCTACTGTCCCAAGAGGAATTTGGAGCTGGATAATAGAAACAGTGGGTTACCTGTGTAACTATCCTTTTCTGAGATGGCTGCTTGCAGACATTCAGTGCCAGGTGTCTATGTGCTGCAGTGCACGATTGGCCGGAAACCTTTTGCCTAGCCTGTCACAGCAGGGTCAGTGTCCAACGCCCCCTCTGGCTGCTCTTGCAGCTATATATGTAGCCCCAACCCTGATCCTCTTCAGTTCCTTCTTTTTGGTAACTCTGAGTAGCAGGGATGGAGAGAGAGACCTGAATGTATGCAAGCAGCCGATCTCAAAGAAGGACAGTTACACAGGCAACTCGCCAGTCTTCAAGCGCTGCTCACATCATTCAGTTCCAAGGTGACCACTAGCCGTACCTTGGATGGTCGGTGGAGTTTAATTTTCCCCACCGTCAGCATGGCTACGCTCAAAACGGCATCCCCAAAACATGATTGGGCTATAGAGCAGTGGGCCATCAAGTTTACACTGACGAACATGCTACTGACCTGCAGATTCATCTAGGAGAAGACCCACATGCGGGGTGCTGAAGAGGTTATCTGCCACTCTATCGGGAAGACTTGAGGCTCTAGTAGGAGGGTGACCGTGACCCATTATGGATGCCCTCATTATTGATCATTAGCTGATTCAACAAAGGAGGTCATTGTCACTAGCAACATTCTGCTATACCATAATGTGGCAAATGGTTGCTGCATCCTGAAAAAGGGGAGGGGGACGTGGCCTCTCCAAAGTCAATGGGATGGGTTTAGTCACCTCTACCTGTGATACACTGGTCTGGTTCGCTGTAACTGGAATCTAGGAAGGACACAGCAGGAGGGTCGGTGTCCTGCTCCAGTGGGGAAGGATATGTGGGAAGACAACCACGGAAAGAGGGAATTGGCTCCAAATGGGGGGCCTATTTTCCTGATCTATAGGTAGTCAAAGGGGAAAAACCTTGATTTGAGACCATCCATTTAGGTGAGGCCCAACCAGAAGGACCTTCGGACTTCTGAAGGGACCCAAGTGATCATGCCTACCTGGGGGGTGGGGGGCAGCATTGGCCTCCAGAAGGGCCCAGCCCAGTGGAAATAAACCTTCCTACAAGTCATTGCAACAGGGATGAAAAAGGTCCCTCCTGAAGGAACTCCCATTCTGAGTTCTTGGAAAGAACTCCTCAAGCCCCTTATGGAAAGAAAGAGGGGGTTGTATTAGGAGGATGAGATGAGAGGGAGGACCGGCGGAAAGGCAGAGAAAAAGTTGAAAAGACCCCATTTAATCCGTCCCTTATAGTCGCAAACAAGGACAGGTATATGACAAGTGGAGAGATAGGGGGATTCCTTATCTTAGGCCCTAGCAGATATTCACGCAAATTGGGTAGCTATATGCATGTTTCCCTTGTTCTTTTCCTTCTCTGTTCTTTGGAAATAGAGCAAAGGGGAGAAAAAACCAAAAATGGGTACCTTTGCAACCACTCTTCTGGGGAGGGCAGCCTTGTTATCAGTACATGCCCACTTTCCTTGGCAGAGGAGTGTTCAGTAGGCACACAGCTCCCCTATGACTGGTTATTGATCCCCTGCCCTGACCTGCAGATAGTAAGGTGACAAGCCTCTCTCGAACCAGGTGAGCCGTCTTGTGTCAGATGCAGCGAATTAGAGCTGTTGGCTGCTTAAGCCAGTCCAAGATCAGCAGTATGATGCCCACATTTGCCCCTTTAATTATCAAGGGGTTCCTCGGGGGTGTTTGGCAAAGGTGCATATCCCTTCTTCCACAGGACGAAGGTGGTCTCCCTTGACGAACTCCACCATGTATCCCAGTAGTATGTCGGAATATGGGGTAATCTCAGATTGGAAAACAAAATATGGTGGGAGGATCCCAGAGACATAATAGTCCCCTTGTAAAGGTGCATGACACCATTTTCCTGTTTCCCTTGGGGGAACTGAGCAAAGAGTCTTGGGGGGAACCTGTCACAGGACATGCTACCAACTTGGCCCGTCTGGTTTGCTAGGGGCCTCGGACCACTTCCTGAAGATTGAGGGTGACCCTGTCAAGGAAGAGAGAGAAAGAAGTGGGTGCCCCAAGGGCAGACCATATGGGACATAACCTGTCCAACTCAACCAGGGTTTGAACTCCGGAAGGTGGGCGGCAGTTGGGAGTGGTGTTCCAGCTCTGGCTGTGAGGGCTCAGTAGGAGCACCAGGTCGTGGTGGAATGATCTCCACGAATAGATCTAGTGTGAATGGGTGGTTCATAAACAGTGGAAAGACAGGCACTTAATATAATGCAAGGAGCAGGCGTTCTGTAACAGTTGCTGAGGGCAGAAAAAAGGAACTGAGGAGGAGGATCAGGGTCGGGGTCATATAGATAGCCACGGGAGCAGCCGGAGGGGGCGTTGGCCACCAACCCTGGTCTAACAGGCTAGAGCAAAAAGCTTCTGGCCAATTGTGCGCTGTGGCACGTAGACACTTAGAACTGAATGATGTGATCAGTGCTCAAAGAAGAATGTCAAAATAGCAGATCTGCCTCTGTGACACCATCCACTTTATTCCCAAGTTTTTACCCCCTAGCTCCCTTGGGCAGCACCTTTTGATCAGAAAAGCATGCCTTACCTCCTGTACTTTCAACTGCTCAGGGACTCCCTTCATCCACTCCCGTAGCTCAGCCAGCTCTTCAATGCTGTTTGGTTTCTCATACATCTTCCGGCTGATAGCTTTGAATGCTTCACAGATCTGCAGGAGGACATAGAGAATGAGTAAATGCACACACCGAATTGAGGAACAGATGCAGCCTTCTCTAGTGGTCTACAGGGCTTCATTCATATGGGGCCATTGCCTTTAATCAGTGGGCTACCCCAGGAGCTTAAGTTGTGGTTTTCAGAGAAGCCAAGCACTCAAAATTCCAATTAGAGATAATGACAATTGAGAGTGCACAGCAGCTCTGAAAATCAGGGCACCAACCTCTATTATGCCAGCCCCCAGTGCAAATCAGAAAGCTGGCTACCCCAAAGTCACTGCAGTAGTGTCTCCTGAAATAGGGAGAAAGATGTAAAACAAGCCATAGAGCCATGAAACTTACATTTTCCACCTGTAGGTGGAGGTTCTTGGCCAGTAGGTCCAACATGGAGGTGGCTAGGGCTTTGCGTTTTTTGGACAGATTTTGCTTTACACCTTCCACGCTCACGTGGAAGGGACCAATGATGATGGAACTTGGGAGAGTGTTGTCCAGCTTCTCCTTTTCAGACAAGTGCAGGTTTACTATGTTTTTCACGTCCTGAGCAGAGGGGCACTGGGCATGATACTCTCTACAACCAGAAATACAATCAAATAGCATGCAAAGCATGAGAACATTTGTCCCTACAAGTCCTAAATACACACTCACATAGAAAGATCAGCAGATGAAATTAATGACAGTTGCATTTATTATTTGAATGGGTTTAAAAAATTCAGTTTAAAGACTGGAGAGGACAGGGGGCCTGAAAAGAAGGTGGTGAAAGTAATTAAGGCAAAGGGATGACTGAGGTGCGAGTGTTCCAGCTAATCCCATGCAGCTGTCCACTGAAGTGCATCCCACACACTTCTGAGAGCAGAGAACAGCAAATCTGCACACACTTAAGCAAGGATTCATGAAACAGGGATGTACCGTAGTGATACGTTTCCAAAGAACATGCAAGTCAGGTCTGTGGTGTCCACTTCTCATGGGACTTACTTTAGAAAGGACTGGATATCATTGTTATTCAGTTCTAACTGGTTCTCATACTGCCTGGCATATGCTTGGAGAGGGATCACGGCCTTGCGAATGGCAGAGCGGATAGTGTTGCGCAGCTCCTCCACCGCAGGTTCATGCAGGCCCACCGACTCCAGCAGCGGGGTGCCTCTGATAAACATATTCTCCAGCACAAACTGAAAGAGTGCAAATGGAGAGGTCATTCAAAACAAGCACGGATAGGTCTGTTCTTCTGGGTCTCCAGCATGGGCACAGGTTTTACAGTGTGAAGAACTCATACCCCATGGTATATTGTTCTGTCAGATGGGTTGTCAGAATAGCATCATCTGTAGGGAAGGTATCCGTAATTCACCCTTTTGCACTGCAACAGAAATGACTCCATTCATCCAACTCCACCCCCAATAAAAAGAAAAAAATAGAGGAAAGATGGAAGGATATTGAAAGATAAATATCATTCTCAACAGACAGAAAAGGATACACTCCAAAGGAACTTTCCCCAACATGTTTGAGGCCATTAGTCTACATGTTATTTCCTGTCATGATTCTACTTTCACCAGCTGCCATATATTCTGGATCTCCAAGTCACTGAAGGCTTGTCTACACTGAAAATGCCATGTCAACCCACACAGATCGATACAGTGAGATTGACTGAGCAGCCAGTTTAGATCTGCTCAATCAATCCCAGAAGCACTCTCCCATTAACTCAGTAACTCCACTCCTCCAAGTGGAGTAAAGCTGCATTGACAGGACAGCGCCTGAAGAGTAAAAACAGCCTGGTATTAAGTGAGAGAAACTAAGCTGATGGGAGATACACATTCTGTGGCATTCAGACAGCATATCTCCTGTCGATTTAGTCCTGCAGTGTAAACTAGGCATTAGTCTCTGTCATATCAGTATTTCCCCCAAGTAACACACCGTTTCCAGTTGTGGTATGGTGTGGGTCGCCAGGATTCCCTTGTCAAACAGAGTAATAAGGGAGATCTCGAAGTTCTCCAGTGGTGTACTGAAGTGAGGCCCACTGTTATCCAGAATCAGATCCACTACAAAAAGAGGATTCTTTCGTGGTCTGCAAAGGGAGATGAGATGAGATGTTATGTGGCACCCACAACCCTGCTATTGTTGAAAATATTGAACCAGATCCTGGCCTCCAGTAAGATCTGAATTAACAGGTTATCCTCCCACCTCTGTGCCATCCACCCAAGCCCAAGGGTGTGTGCTGGAGACATATCAAGAGGGAGGGATGGAAATGGGATGGCTCTTCATAAGAAGCAACATTAAATTCCAACCCAAATGCAAAGTTTGACTGTAAATATCTATGCTAATTACAAAGAGAGGGCTACTTTTCCCTGCTCTTCTGTTCTCCCCTCAGTCTGACCTTCCCGTCTCATCCCTCCTTACTTGTAAGGGCTGTTGATGAGGTCCTCTCCCCATTCCATATCCTCCGAACAATTCAGGACACTGCAGCAAGCATCCAGCAAAAGCTGAGTGAAGCTGACTAGTGAGTCCTGGACTAGGAAGCGCACAGAGTCTTGCAAGTTGAACTTGATGAGTTCCATCAGCTTATGTAGCTTGGACATCTGGTATACACCCCAGTTGGACTGATACAGGTTGTACCACCCTTTGCCAATCTCCCTCAGACTGCTCTTTACTGCTATTTTTAGAGTATTGATCCAGGTGTCCTTGAGAAACATCTGAACCTAGAACAAAGAAACATACAGTGAAATGTCTTCTCCTCAGAGGTCTGATTGGAAGCAGTAGGGCTCCTGCTGATCATTGGCAGGAACCACCAGAGTCCATCCAATATCTATCTGCTGTGAAACACGGCCTGCTGTCTCCAACAGGGGTTAAGGTAAGCTGGAATGCAGCATTCTGGCTCCGTTTTCTATTTTTAGGGGCCCACCAAATGCTGAGTCCCTAAAAATAGCATGCCCCAAAACACCGTTCTGGCACATTCTGACAGGGCAGAGAGCTTTACCCAGGCTGGGAGATTTTAAATCTCCCACCCTGAGCCTGCTCTGACTGAGCATGCTCAGAGCTGGCTCTGGGTAGGAGCCTCAGCCTGGGCCTGGACCACTCCGCATGGTGGCCAGGTAAGAGGGCCTTGGGGTGAGGTCAGGAACAGGTGAACCAGCTCGCTAGGGAAAGGGAGTGGGGGAGGGAGTCGGCCCGGGGCAGTGGGGGAAGATGGCGCGGCACAGTGGGGAGTTGGGAAAAGATTGGGGGACCAATGGTGAGACAGGATTCGGGAAAGGTTTGGGGGATCAGCTGTGAGATGGGGGCCAGGGGAAGTAGCTGGGGTAGTAGGCAGGCATGTAGGGGGCAGTAGCTGTGGGGGGGGTAGGCATGTGGGGAACAGCAGCTGGGGTGGGGGGGTCAGGCATTTGGGGGACAGTAGCTGGGGTAGGTGAAGAGGACCTGGAAATTTAGGAGGGTTCTGAGGCCCACCAAATTATACTTCAACCCCTGCTCTCTGACTCATTTGTGTTGAACAGTAGCTCTCATATGCATGCATCCATATCCAACATATTCTACGTCCAGTTCATTAACAAAGGGTCAAGAAAAAACTTTGTTTGAAAACACTGTAGGTGTTTCTTCTGTGCTTCTCAACTTCTCAATGTGCTTCTCAACTTCTGCTTTCTACCCCTGATGTACATAAGCACAGAGCAAACCACTGTGATCACCTATTCTGACATCTTCCATAACACCAGTCACAAAACTTTCCTGAAATCATTCCTGTGTGAATTAGAGTATGTATTTTAGAAAGAATCCAGGGATGGACAATCCACCACTGCTTAGCAAGGACAGAGGTCCTCCATCTTGTAAATATGGCTTACAGTCTTTGTCAAGTCCTATATGCGTGACTTTAAATTTGACCATATTAAAAGACACTGTTTGCTTATGCCCATTTTACCAAGAGATCCAGATTGTTTTGGATTGGTCTTCTTCATTATTTACCTCTCCTAATTTCCAATTTACCACTGCCCCATGTTTCTTACAGAACAGCATGAGAAGCTACATGTCACAGGGGGTCCCTCATAAAACTGTAAAATATGACCAAGAAATGAGGGCTGCAAATGTGTCTTCTGTTTGAAGTGATTAAAGTGATGGAAAGGAGCTAAGGACAGCAGGCACCTGCAGTGTTTTGATTCATTAAATTGCTACTAAGATTCAAACTTGTTATATTGACTTGCTATTTGTATGTATAAATCAAATTTCAACAGTACAATAGGAGACAGCAATTTTTTATTTTTAGAATACAGGACAGAGGACAGTCTGCCTGTTAAAAGACACACTCTTTTGCTGGTTGGTCCATATCTCAGACTGAGTGGGCTTGTGCAAGTTTTTCAACTTCTCTGTCCCTCAGTTTCTCCTGTGTAACATGACGTGTAAGCAACCTTGTCCACAGTGTATGAAAATCTTCTGATGAAAGACAAAGAGATTTATAAGGTTCTGTTGTGTTGCTCTTTTTGTTGTTGTTAGTAAGCAAGGCTTATTCACTGAAGTATGTGAAAAACACTAACTAAACAAGTAAGAAGTCAGAGAAATTATGTATTTCTTTTCATTATCCCATTGGTTAGAGAGAGAGAAGATCTTAAAGAAATCATTTTTAGCAGAATCAAAGCTCTGGTTCCTTGTGGAAATAAGCAGAAAAGGAATAATAACAAAATTGGAAATATTTGGTGCTTGTATGAGCTTTTATGATGCAGATTTTGCCCCATATTCTCTAGAAAAGATTTGCCCAGTTGCAAGAAATTGTGAGTTGCTAAGATCTGTCTGGCTCGATCTGGTTGGTATGTGCTAAGAGACCTATTAATCATTCTGTACCTCCCCACCCTTTAAGCAAATGTTCTTTCCCTGCCCTTCCTTACCTGGGTGAACGTCTGTGTCTGGATCTGTTCAAACTCCTCTATCCGGCCATACTTAGACAACGTTGAATGAAACAGAGACATGGCTGCAGCTTTGTTGCACTCCTCTCGCACCTGAGATAAGGCGAGGATGACTTCTGGTCTAGTCAGGAGTGAGACAAAAATAAAAGATGCCCGTTGCTCATCAAATGGATAGTCTGGGACCCGGATCAGCCCTGTCAACAGAAACAGAGCATGTAATTTTAATAGCAAGAGAATTTGCTGTAAGTTTTTAGGCTGTGATCAACATCTGCCCTAATCCCACACCACTTTACTCATGTGAATAGTCCTTATGTACATAAGCAGTCCCAACAGATACCAAGTATTCTGCCTACCTGAAGCTGCATGAAAGTGCTGGTCTTGGCACCAAATGTTCCATATCCCCACTTTAGGAGACTTCAGAACTGACAAACATCTGCTCTATCCCCGCATAGAAGTGGAGCCCTGATCCCAGGACAGATCCAAAGATCTGGCTCATACGTCCTCTATCATGAGGCTCTTTTTGGTACCATATGAATGGTCCAGTGGTGGGGGAGGAGGGCACACACAGTCTGCCACAAAGAAGACATCAAGATCTTGCATGTGAATGAAGATGGAAGGCCTCTTCACTCCCAAACATTGTCTTGAAAATTCTACTGTTTTCCCCCAGCATTCCAGCCACTGTTAATAAAGCTGGACTGTCCTTGGAAAATCTCACTTTGGGCAATCCCACCTAAAGCACTAAGGTCAAATTCTGCTCCCAGATTCCCATATATGACTCCAAGGATCATAACCTAACCCACTAACAAAAATGAGTTCTCCATGAATGCACCAGATTTGGATGCCTGCTAGCTCCCCAGAATAAATGGCAAACCTACCACCTTCTATATCCTCTTGTATTATAAATCCTAACCAATGTGTATCTGAACGTGTCCCACAATGAGGAAGAAATTACTCCATAGAGGGGTCCTTGCAACCCAACTGCAGCCCAGCTTCCTCCATCAGATCCTGTACCTCTCTCTGGCACCTTCTTCTCCTCTTTCTCTGGCAAACAGACATAGGAAAATGTCTGGGGCTTGGATGTGACAACTCTGTCAAAAATGATCTTGTTCATGGTGCGTTCGTAGTCCAGGCTCACCTCCTTTTCCAGGCGTTGCAGACAGTTCAATACACTGATTATGGTTATAAAATGAATGAACAGTGAACACACAGATCTGCTTGTCTGCACAAATCCTCAAAAATCTTACCACCAATTTATTTCACCTACACTTAGCTTGCTCACTGAAAAGACTGAATTACATTAGCAGAGCTGTATGGTGGTCCAAGAGTGGAACAGCAGACGATGATGAAGGTTTGAGGTTTGTTGGTGAAGTTATGTGTGACAATAGGACAAAACCGTGAAATTGCAAAGGTGTCCCACAGCTGGGTGGGATGTGAGTGTGAGTGGGAAGGAGAACCAGATCTGAAGCCAGAACTAGTGCTCCTTTTTCTCTCTCCCCTTGCAATCTAGTTGCTAAGTTGTCTCCTTCCCACTCTGTTCTGCTTGCAATGACTGCAGCCAAGTGAAACTGACTAGCAGCTGATTAGAATCATATCTGAATCACAGCTACAGAGGAAAGTGACAGAGAAATAAGGTATGAACCAGAGAGATGTGAGGAGCAAAGTACTACAAAATAGGGAAAGAGAGAACCTACGGAGTTGGAGAAAGCTGTGTGTGAATGCTTGGAAGGCTTGGTGAATATGTGCCATCTCCCCAAATGCCACCTTGGAATATTTACTGGACATGTACAACCCCTGGTTTTCCTGACCCCGAACTACAGCCATCATTGTCTTACCATCTTTCCCTTCAAGCATATGTACTTATCTTGGCTACATCTCTGTCCATAAACAGAGATGTTATTCTGCAGTCTAGGCTGGTGAACCACACAGGTCTTCTCACCCCCATGTTTCTGAATGGGATGAAAGCAGCTGTGTGTTCCCAGGGACAGAAGACAATATCACCTCTGGTAGATGAGTATGTAGCAAGTTGAAAGATTCTCAAACTTTTCTCTGCTGTAGGCTGAGAAATTGTCTTCAGAACCTCTCACCTCTCATTCGTAACCAAGATGCTCCTTTCCCTTTTCTATTTGATCATACAAGATCCCTGTGCATACTTTCTTTTAATTTGACAACTAGGCAAAAAGACAGCTCTCTGCTGACCACCAAGAAGCATTCTGAAGAGAGCTGGTGGTTGATAGACTAAGTCTGAAACTGCTGACAATCTATAGTCTGGTAGCTGTGCCTGGTCTCTGTAACTGAAAGCAAGCAGTCCCTATGAAAGTTTTCACCTCTGAGCATTACACTACACTATGCTTTACCACGATGCAGACATACTGTCCAGTACACTGAAAGCACAACCACAACTGTAGTCTTCCCTGAGCCTGTTCTAGTCCCCAGGGAAGAATCAATGGGCTACTCACTGTGCCTCCTTTCTGAGGTGTGAAGTGCTCATTGCCAGCTTTTTCATTCTATCCAGGCTCTTCTCATCAATGGTCCTCAGCCCATCCACTGGCATGCAGTCCACATACAGATTGTACCGCAACAGAGCCTGAGTTTTCTTACAAAGGGTATTGGCAGAAACCACTCGCTGGGCAAATATACGGGGGTCCTCCGCAAGAAAGAGCAGGCAGATTCGTGGTACCCAGTACTGACAGGGCATAAGAGGGGCTCTTCCTAGGAAGAAAGCAGGGAAGATGCGAATAAAACACACTGGGGCCCTTCATGTTGGAATCCACCGTGAATGCAGAAATCAGATTCACTATTTATGGTAGCCAATAGACTGAATATACAACCAGGGTCAGACTGATAGGATAGTGGCAGTACAAGAGGCTGCCAACTGAGACATCAGAGTTCAGGTCTTGGTTGGAAGGGGATTTTGGTGTTGAATGGGCAGCATCCTTAACCCCTTCCAATGGTGGGAACTTCAAATACCAGTCTGCCAACATTTCTACCCAATTGACGCAGGTTCCAGGAAGAATGATGTTCAGCCCTCCTCAACGGTGGGGAAGGAGATGGGAAGAGTCTTATCACAATGCAGGGTACTTGTGGTGAACAAGGAAGCAAAAAGAGAAAATGAATGTCTCTCATCCTAGTCAGAACACACCTTCTGGAGTTACTCCTCCATTTAGGATAGGTCTCCCTTCTTCATCCCGCACCATCCCTCTCTCGTTTGTCTTATGTACCAAGAAGAGTTTTGTCTTCTTGTCGTAATCCAGGACGCCGACACTAACCCACGTATAGATCAACTCATGGCTTTTGGGATCCTCTGATGGAAGACATAATCATAACAACACACAAGAGTGAAATGCCTACAAGCTGCATGGAAACTTATTTAAAAGACCATTATAGAGGCTCAACCTATATGTATACCACCAATGAAAAACAAAATGAAACAAAACAGTGAGATGACCAAACCACATTCCCATGGCTAAACAACAGAGTAAAAAAAGGAAGTTAGGGACAAAATTTTATCTTTTAAAAATTGAAAGTCAAATCCTACCAAGAAAAATAAAAAGGAACATTACTAAGAAAGGAACATTTACTCTGACAAGTCAAGCATAAAGATATAATCAGGGAGGTCAAAAAAGAATATGAAGAACAACTAGCAAAAGACACAAAAACTAATAGCAATTTTTTTAAAGGACATCTGTGATGCTGTCTGGATTTAGGGGACCATTTATGGTACTTTTTCTTATTAACATGTCATAATCACAGTACTCTGTAGGAACTATACCAGGTTGGTACCAACAGAAAGGTTGTAACTTTCTAGGATTGATTATATTAGAATAGAATCATAGGGCTGGAAAGGACCTCATGAGATCATCAAGTCCAACCCCCAGGAGCTTGAACCCAGGCCCTTTGGCATATTAAGCAGAGGTGCTAGTCACTACACTATTTGCACAGCTCTTATTTATGTGTAGTTGTCATATCCATAGTAGAAGTTAGGAATGTATTTGTTATATTTGTGTTTCAACTTGTATGATTCTGGGAAACTCACTAGACTGTTTATCTACAGTTATTGTCTCCTGAATGGCCCATTAAGGGAACCACAGGCACAATGGGTCTAAGGAGAAACCTGCTCAGTGAGTCACTGGGGACTGACCATGTGACTCAACTCCATTTTGATTTGCAAAAACTCCACATAGCATGGGGAAGGTCAGAGGTTATAAAAGGCAGCAGCACCAACTCCATTTTGTCTTTGGTCTCCAGTCTTCAGCTAACACCTACCTCTGGATCTATTCACTTGCGACTGGATTAAGGACTGGGGTCCACCTAGAGGCTGGGTGGGTACCAGAGGAACTGAATAAGCCAGCAAACTCCAAATTCTTCCAAGGACTTGCTTTACATGAACTCTTAATCCTTTGTGTGTATGTGATTCACTTTGACCCGTTAACATCTCTCATATTTTGTTTCTTCTCTTTGCATACTAAACCTTTAGTTTTAGTTACTAAAGGATTGGCTAATGGTGTGGTAGTTCAGGTAAGATCCAAACCTATATTGTTTGGTGTAACATGGCTGCCACTTTGGGGTCAGGAGAATCTCTCTCTTTAAGAGACCATCTGACTAGTTGGGAACCAGAGAAGCGGATGTGCAATAAAGGGGGCTGTTTATGCTTTGTTATATTTCCTGATAACAGGTGTGGGGAATCAGAAACGTGGTTTGCTACTGATTGGGAGTCTGGCTTAAGCACCATCAATTAGAGTTTGTCTTCTCAGTTTTGCAGCTTGCCCTGATTTTTGCACATTCAGGAGATTATCCCAGGAGGCCTGGGTCACAACATCAGAATAAGGAAGCTAGCCCCTTGGTCAGTATTAAAGGAGCACTTCCGGAAGGCAAGGCTACTGAGGAGAAACAAATAAAGTCTCTTCATCTATCCTTACTAAATAGAATGTGAGCCTAAATCTGAGCCACTCCTTTCAGGTAACAAATCTAAGGAACTGTCCCAAACTGAGGCATGGATGGAGAACTTTGGCTTTACCATGCCCAAGTAGATCATCTGTAGGTAAAAGTGCTTTTCCTGGAACTGGTTTTCTGTCTTGAGATCCTGGCTCCAATCCCAGCAAGAGCCACTCTTCTGGAGTCCGACAGTCATATTCTTCATCATCAAATATCTAAACAGGGAAGACATTGTAAGCAATGGAAATGAATCCCCACTTGGGGAAGAAGAAAATAACGCAGCATAGAAATTTATGAGAGGAAAAGACACACATATGCCGTGAATTTTATATAATGGGGGAAATCAGCAAAAGTGCAGAAATCATAATGTGCTCCCTACAGACTCATAGCCCTGCAGTTCAGAAGGAACCAATATGATCATCTAATCTGACCTCCTGCAAAATACACACAACAGAACCTCACCCACCCACTCCTGCAATAAATCTCTAACGTATGAGTAAGTTATTAAATTTCCAAAGGGACAGCCATGTTAGTCTAGTCCAGCAAAAAAATCAAGAAGTCGTGTGGCACTTTAAGACTAACAGATTTATTTTTCGCATGAGTGTTCGTGGGAGAAGATCCCACTTTGTCAGATGCTTCGAAGATGGGTGATTTTACAGAATGGAAAGTTCACCCATCTTCGAAGCATCTGACGAAGTGGGATCTTCTCCCACAAAAGCTCATGCGAAAAATAAATGTTAGTCTTAAAGTGCCACACGACTCCTTGGTTTTTTAAGTTATTAAAGTCCTCAAATCATGATTTAAAGACTTTAAGGTACAGAAAATCCATCGGCAACTGAGTCATGACCCATGCTAGAGAGGAAGGTAAAAACCCCTGCATCTGCTCTTGAGAAAAATTCTTTCCCAACCTCAGTATGGTGACCAGTTATACCCTGAGCATGTGAGCAGGAGTTAAAGTAAGGCAGAATACCTGGAACATGGTTCTGTGGCCCACCATTTTTAGGGGCTCAGCATCCCGGGGCCCTTAAAAATAGAACATGGAGCTGGAACGCTGTATTCCGGGGCCCACAATTTAAAAACAGCAGGCCCTGGAAAGCAGCTTTCCAGTTCCACGTTCTATTTTTAGGGGCCTGAATGCTGGGCCCTAAAAAGTAGCAGGCCCCGGAGCGGCGTTCTGTCACATTCTGGTGGTCAGGGGCAGGGGTCAGGGGCATTGCTGGGGGGCTCAATCCTCGCCCCAAACCGCTCCCCTTCCATGCCACGCCCCAACCTGGGGCCTGTAGTCTCGTCCCCAGCTGAAGTGCTGCCCTGACACGGGACCTACTGCCGCCACCTCCCCCGTCATGCCACTGCTGGTAAGTGTGGGGGCTGCCCAGCTCGTACTGGGGAAGTATTGGGGTGGGGGGGCACTGGCATGTGGGAGGGCAGGAGCTGGGGTCTGGGGGACCCACCCACACAGGAGGGGGGCCCACCCACTCAGGAGCACTCTTGGGCCCCCCAAATTATACTTTTACCCCTGCATGTGAGCAAGACTCACTAGTCAGACACCCAAGAAAGAATGATCTGTAATAACACAGAACCCCCGCCCATCATTTGTGCCCTCAGCATATCAACCACCAGGAGCTGAAGAACAGTTGTCTGTCAAACTAGGATGTCCCATTATACCATCCCCTCCACAAACTTATCACTCTCAGTTTTAAAACAAGCTAGATTGTTGGCCCCCACTGCTCCCCTTTGGAAGGCTATTCCAGAACATCACTTCTCTGATTGATAGAAACCTGCATCTAATTTCAAATTTAAACTTCCTGATGGCCATTTTATATCCATTAGTTCTTGTGTCCACATTGGCTAAGTCTACACTGCAAAACATTTTTCAAAAAAAGTTTCTTCGTAAACCGTTTTGAATTTAATTTGAAATAACTAGTTCGAATTAACCTTTTTCGAAAAATGTTATTTCAAGAAAAGAGTCCAGGGAGGACTCTCCTTCTCAAAATAAAGCAGACTTTTTTTCAAAAAGGAGAGTCCATACTACGCTCTTTTTTTCAAAATAAAAACGGGTAATGTAAAGAATAGGCAGGCTTTTTAAAAAAAAACACTTTTTCAAAATACAATGAGATTTTACTCTTTCAAAAAAGTGCTCTGGTCTTTTGAAAAACCAAAGTGCTTTTTTCAAAAAAGCAAAATGCCTGCCTGGGCATGAAAAAGTTTTTTTTGAGATAAGCCTCCTTATCCTGAAAAACTTTTCAGTGTAGACATACCCATTGCGGCTGAACTTAAATAATTTCTTTCCCTCCCTGGTATTTATCCCTCTGATGTATTTACACAGAGCAATCATATCTCCCTTCAGCCTTCTTTTGGTAAGATTATACAAGCAGGAATCTCCTCTAATAAGACAAGTTTTCCATTTCTTGGACCATCCTAGTAGCCCTTCTCTGCACCTGTTCCAGTCTGAATTCATCATTCTTAAACATGGTGGAACACAATTGCACTCAGTATTCCAAATGAGGTCTCACCTATGCCTATATAATGATATCTAACACTTCCCTATCTCTACTGGAAATACCTCTGGAAGGACTTTTCTTCCAAGAATGGCATCTAGAATCTGCCTTCTCTTCTCGGTATTAGAAAATGGGAAGGATACACTCAACTAAAGAAGTCCCCAAGCAATGAATGCTGTAACAACTGCATTCAGAAGAGCCTCTAAATAATGTTAAAAAAAGCTAAATAATTGCCTTTGAACCAGTCCTGTGAGACACTGAGCACCTTTAAGTCTCACTGATTGTAATGAAAATTGTGGGCATTCATTGACTTGCAAGAGGTGCTAAGCATTGTGAAGGATTGAACCCAAACAATCCCCAGCCCCTCTAACTTCTATTCTAAATTATTCATCTTTCATCTCTGTTTCTTACTAAACAAAAGTAGCCATCATATGCCCTCCTTTTTCAGTGAGTCCCGATAGCATCAGTAGTAATACAGATGAAGTTGTGAGGCTGCTTGCTTACCTGCAGTGGGAGGTAGACGGGAAAGAGAGGGTCTCTCTTTTGCTCAATGGTTGGCATATTGTCAGTGTCTTGGTGCCTGGGCATCAGCTGATTGGAGTCTATCCCTTCATTGGCTAAGAGCTGAGCAATATCTAGTTTGAGATACAGTCGTCTTCTCCTAGTTAGGAATCAATAGGATTGAATGGTTATGCTTAATGAAGCCACGTGAACTGTAATTATTCAATTGTCTTTCAGTCTGCTGCAGGGAAGGACATCTGTGCGAACAGTGACAGATTCGCTGTGACGCCAATGCAGTGATGACTGGATGCTACCTAGAAGGCCCAACAGAATGATGGAACTCTGAAGACTGGACTGAACACAGTACAGGTGGGATTTTCTAAAGGGCTCAGGGTTGCCCTAACGCTGCACTCCCTGACTTCAGTGGAAGAATTACCATTGACCCCAGTGGAAGTCCATTTGGGTCAAGGTTGAGCACTTTGAAAATTGTATTTCTAGGAAGCACTCCTGCATTGTCAGAGATGGGCCAGCTGATCTCAGTGGTCTTTCCCATCTCTAACAGCTACAGAGCCTCCTAAGGGTATGCCTTTCTGTCAATATGGGAGACATTTTTTACGCAGACTGGAGGAACAATGTTGTGTAGGTGGCAAAGGTAAGGCTAAACCCTACAGTAAAAGACTGTCCTCCCTGAAACCTTACCTATCAGCATCTTCAAAGCAAAATTCAATACCCAGTACTTCAGTGGCCATTAAATAGCTGTTGTATACAAAACAACTATCCATCACTCCCGTCTTGACAGTTACCTCTCTATCTCAATCTTCCGAGGGCATTGTCCTGGCAGTCCCTGAAAGGGAAGCTGCACCTTTGGCTTAAACGCTTGCAGTGGGAAGTCTGACTTGGCAAGGATCTCTGTAGTTGTTCCAATCACTTGTTTGTCCAGGTAAGACCCAATGTTCTCCGGAGTCTCAAACGTTGTGACTGGCATCAAACAAAAAAACCCCCAGAGTCTTCAGTTCATAAAGTGAGGTATCTACATCCATATGCACATAAAAAACATACAAACTATGCCACCCCTTGGGATGCACATGTGGGCAATCTCCAGGAGTTAGCATGATGATACTACATGAGTGCAGGAGTCAAGGAGACCCTGAGTCAGGTTGTCCAGATAAGTGGAAGCCAGACTTGTTTTCTCCATAGCTATTTTCTTTTTGTGCTTATATAATATGAAAACACCACTATGGGCTCAGTGACAGCAATAATGTGCATTACAAATTACTACAAAGCATGTGGATTGTGAACAGGACTTTGGATCAGTGCTAGATGACCTTGTGGGGTCCCTTCCAACCCTATGATTCTATGATTCTATGATTCAAGAGACTTGGGCAAGACACAATCTATCCAGTGACTCAGCTCACCATCTGTAGAATGGAGAAGATACTTTCCTACAGAGCTGTTGTGAGGGTAAGCTCCATTAATAACTTTCAGGCACTCAGATACTATGGCAATGAGAGGCATATAAATCTAGACAGAGAACAAGTCAGATAACCAGTAAATTCTGAAGTGCTTACTCATATTTTATTTAGGCAAACCTCAAAAGGAGTCAGTCACTCAGTTCTCACTCAAGCAAAATTTCCAACCACTTCAACAGTAGTCTGGCTGATTAGGAACTGAATACAAACTGACTGACAATCTCAGGACTTTGGTCTATTGTCTTCAGTGGGAACCGTGCTCTAAAAGGCTATGTCTACACTACAGGGCTCGGGTAAGTCAACTTAATGAGGTCAACTTAAAATTGATCTTATTAAGTCAACTTAGTGAGGGCCCATTTGTTTAAGTCGACTTTAAAAAGTCGACTTAAGCTAGGGGATCCATTTAAAGTTGACTTAATAAAGTCGACTTTAAACAGGTTCCCTGGCTAAAGTCAACTTAAAAGGCTCTACTGCAGTGGTTCCCACCCTTTTCTCTGCCGAGGCACACCTTTATACCTTTAATTATTTTGAGGCACACCACCAAACAGTCTTCAAATGAACTCATGAATAGTCATGAGCCAATCCAGAACTCTTTGTGAAGGTTTTCAAAAAATTCCATGGCATACCTGCTCAGGCATGAGGGTGTACCTGTGTGCCACTGCACACTGGTTGGAAAACACTGCTCTACTGCACTAAGTTGACTTTATCAAGTTGACTTTAATTGGCACATTGCATTAAGTTGACTTAAGAAAGTCGACTTAACCCCTAAAGTCAACTTTAAGGGCAGGAGTTATTAAAACGACTTAAACAAGTGCTTATATCGATTTAAGGAGCTCCAAATATGGCCAGGAAGTTGCTTAAGTCGACCTAAGCCCCTAGTGTAAACATAGCCAAAAAGAGTAAAGATCTCCAAGGCTTTGGCTCAAAGAAGTCACCTTACAAAACGAATAAATAAAACAAAAATGTTTAGATGACTAAGTATAGCATCATTAGCGACAAATAAAAGAACTGCAACAAGCTGGGAATTTGATGTTTTGCCTGAAATAACTAATTGGCTGGAAGATGTAAAGAGTATCATTCCCTTGGACAGAGACTATTACAGAGCTAAAAATAAGGTAAAGGCCTTTGAGGGAGTGTGGGCTCTTTTCATCTTCTGCTTGAGAAACTTTCATACTGGCCAAGAGGAATCTTTGGATTTGGGGCTTTAAATTGGACACCTGGACATTATTAAGGTGGTTAATAACCTTGGATCCAATCCTGTAACTTCCTCACTGTACTTGGATCTTGTGGTCTATAGTGTGCCCTACAGACATTGTGCAGAGCAAGTTGCAGGATTGGGGCCACTGAAACTAATTCTATGAGACTCATAGCTTCTGCAGCTTTTGCTGATGGCATAAGAGCTGATGTCAATGATATTTCAGAATTAGAGTCTTTGTAATACAAAATACTGCTTAAACATTCACTTTTTAAGAAAAAAAACATTTAGACTAATGGAGATCAATCCTAAACAGGCTGCTCTATATATTTAATCTCCTTTTTATTCATGTCATTAATCAAATTTTGTGCAGAATTTGTGAATTGTCCATGCCAATGTTCAGGTTTATGATATTTTTGAATATTTGCTTTTACTGAAGAGTTGATAAAACACAGAAGTTTGAAAGTAGTATCTTCAACCCTGCACAAATGCTGGTTTGGTTTCTTCAGAGAACTGCCCTGTTTTACACATATATTGTCAGCAAATGCTATTATTCCCACCGTAGCATTCCACTGTGTTGAAATCTATGAAGCTATTCATTGTAACACTTCGTGCATTAGCAGTTATTTATGTCAATACTTAGTGTATCATCAGCATCTATATTTGCTGCCTGATTTTTTTCCTATTATATAAAGAGCACATTATAAATAGAGATTCATCTCCACTTGAGAGGGATGAGTAGATCTTGTCAAGATTAAGTAATGGATGAAGTCATTTTCTCTTACTCATGACAACAAATACCACACCTCAAGCACAGTAAGGTGGTATATGGCTTCCATTTCTCCCTAGCCTACAGTCCAAATAAACAGACTGTGTCTTGGAGGTCTGCCAGGCTCTAGGGAAGGAAAAGATCCTTTCCTCTTCTCTGTGGCCACACTCCAGCCTCATGACTGGAGCAGCCTCCAGGCCATGGGACCCCTTTGCAAGTGAGACTGGACGGGCTGATCCTTTTGTACAACACACAAAGCTCCACTGCACAGTGAGCATTGAGCTGGATTCCAGAGCATGCAGAAGGGGAGTTTGTTTCCTGCCTGATCAAATCCTGCACCCCCCAAGAGCAGTACTGGACACATTCCACTGCCTTTGGGAACCTCTGCACCCATGGAGTAGGAGTTGTGTCCTATTTTCAATTAAATAATGCACTGTGAAGGACAGAATACTGAGTGATGTTAATCTTGCTATTCTTCCTAGTGTACCTCATAGATCTAGCTATAAGAGCCACTTTCTAAGACAAGGTATGGACCCAAATACTCTGAGGACATCACAGGGGCCAGATATAACCTGACAGCTGGTAAATTGCTTTTTGCTGGTGAATGGGATCATTCTGACTTGGTGGTTCACTTCATTCCACCATCCTCAAGGGATTCAATCATCTTAGGATCATCCCTGGCCTTGAAAACCAAATGACGGGAGTCTTGCCAATGCTCTTCTATATTAGGGATCAGCCTAAAGTTAATCAGATGAAACACTAATTTCCTAGTGCTACCTACATTTAATTATTAAGGCACAATTTCCCAGCATGCCTACAGTGAGTGGTATTGTTCTGTTCAGTGCATTTACCTTTTGGTGTGTGCTCCTCAAGATCAGCCTGTCTCAGTAAATCCTTGTACACAGTGGGGCCAGCGCACACATCCTGCAAATCCAGCACATGAGGATCAACAGGGAGAGTCAAAGGTAAGACAGTAACAGAAAGAGAAGGTAGTAAGCGGATTCACAGAGAAGGGCTTACAGAAGGAGAAAGTAAAAACCCCTCAGTGAGGGCCTGAAGTACCAGAGGTAGAGAAGACAAGCTGAAACACAGAGAGCAGCATGGATAAAGGCTGCAAGAGCGCATACCCCAGAAAGGTACAGAGTACACAACAACATACATACAGATGGGGGGGGGGTCTCTAAAATGTGCCAAACAGCATGGAAGCCAGTGAGGCTATGCTTATGGACACTAGCTAAGATCTGGCCCCATACATTTACTAGCCCAATGGAATTCTGTGCCAATCCCACAACATTATAATACATGTAATGCTGACATTGTGTTGTTGGCAAGGCATCCCAGCGATTCAAAGAAAGCATGAATTGTGGTAGGCAAAGCATTGCTGCTTTACTCCAGAAGCGTCAAGTTCTGTGCAACACAATGTGAGACCTGGTATTATTGCCTGCTCCCTGCCTTGCTCTGAGCAGAGCAGATGAAGAGAAGCAAGGGGAGGAGGGAATTCTGGCCAAGAGAAAAAAGGACAAGAAAGCCAAGTCGTTCTGTGATTGGTGGGTGTCATTCTAAGTTGCAGTCCTGATTTCTGCATGAGAAAGCCTTCTGGATGATCTACTCTTCACATGGATCCTCACATCTAGGATGATCTGTAGATCTCTAGTAGAGAAGATGAAGAAAGACAAGGCTCTTTGCACTTACCCCCAAAAGAGCTGTGGCTCCTGGATAGAGGACATCAGAGTAAAATCCCTTTTGTTTAATGATGGGGTATTTCCTGTTGGTCCCCCTGTAGATGCTGTCTGTTGGGGATGAGCTGGCTCCTGGGCTGGAGTCCAAGACCTGAGCCTGGCTGTTAGGATGAGGAGGATAGGGGCTCCACCCCAGAGAGTTTGTTGATTCTTTCTTTGTCTTATCCATTCTCTCCACCAGTCAGGGGAAAGCTTTTGTGAACCGATCCTGGGCCTTCTGGAAAGAAAACCAATTGATATTGTTAACACTGTCTCCACCAATAGCAAAACACCTCCTTATGGTTTATGCTAAGCAAACTGGTAACCAAGTGCACTTGACTCCTTGCCATGACACTATTTGGTGGCATCTGTCTGGCACCGCTGACTGGGTGGTTCACTATCTCGGGGCAAAGGAAGAGCTCCATTGTTCCATACAAGTTTTGAAGGAGCAAACTCAACCACGGATGGGTGAAAAGCTGCTTTCCTGAACCAGCAGAGACTTCCCTGCATCCAAGAAGCTCTGTGAGAACTGGAGCAACCGCAGCCTGTGCTGAAACTAGCATATAAACCCATACGAGCTACAGGCCCCTGTTAGGGATTTACCACATCCATCAAGGTGACAGTCCCCTCCAAATTTAACTTGACTCTAGAAAGCTTAAACCCAGATACCCCACCCAGCTAGTCTCAGATGCAAGCCCTGGTTCGCTGTCTCAGACAATTAAAACAGAGGCATGTCAAGTGAGGCCTGAATTTTAGAATATAGCCAAAAGCTCCCCTCAGCCTCTGACTGCAGGGGATGTCTTTTTGCTGGTGATCTCATACTCACAACTTCTATTCCTCCATCAAGGGAGAGACAACCACAGGCAAATATTACAGGGGTGTGCATTTCATTTTGATTCAAAGAAAAAATCTTTACATAACTGCAGATGCTAATGAAGTGCAGCTCTAGTCTCCTCACAAGACGCTAATGTAAAACCAAGCAATGCAAAATTCAGCCCCTGCAGCAAGGGCCTGCCTAGATACAAAACTTTTACTACTTAACCATCCTAAACTGACTGGTGAAAACAGTACAGCTCCCCTAGTGTTGGTTCAATTAGCCCAACATAGAGATGTTTATTCCATAAAAGCAGGGAAATTCTGCATCATAATACCTCTGTTTCTAGGGTGGTGCATCTTACACACCAATCTTTGCACATGGCTAAAATTTAGCTGTAAATGAAGACTGCCCTATTGTCAAAGAGATGTCTGTTCTGTATCCTATGACAGACCTTCTGCTGGTTTAATCCAAGGGGATGAGAAGTCCACCCAACAAGAAGCTGGTTTAGCGTTTTCAGATTTTCCCATGGCTGATCTCTATTAAAAAGATCTTGACAAGGCATATAGGCTAAAACTAGTGCTGTAGCAGTTTTGGGTTTCACTGTCAGGCAAAGGTGACAACACATGCACATTTCTCTGATGAGCCCCTCTGCTCTGTTCTTGAATGCAGGTAGTGAAGTGAAATTTATAAACATCCAAGCCCCTCTGTCTAGAGAGCATGAATTTTGTAAATTTCAACCAGCTGTCTGCCTACAGGAATGAACCAGGCCCACATAGCAGGAAAAGCATTCCATAGGCACCTGATGTGTCAGTGAATACCTGCTCATAGGTTTGTTATTGTAGTTTTCAAATCAATGCACATTTCTGAATGGCTGTTTTATTTTTTTTTTAAACAAAAATCAACAGATAATGATCCTGATGTGTGTAAATGAGTGAAGTGGGAGGACTTTGAAGAGAGAATCAACAACACCCCAACCCAGAGAACCCCAACACTTTCTCCTCCTAACATCTCTTGTGTTTGGCAACTAGAAGCTCATACCTTTAAGAATGAATTTTCCATGGAGGCTTTTGGTTTTTATTTTATGCTTTGGCCCTATCTATTTTAGCAGCACAGCAGGATTGATTGGTATCAGCTGACACCCAAGGACTCCTGATGAATCACTGCAGGACTCTTTTATGCCTGCTGCATCAATACAGTAGAACAAGAGTAATGCAGACTGACCCTGCTAAGGCTTTCTTGATATGTCTGCTCAGTAGACTGGGGGAAGACTTAGCGCCTCCAGAAATTACTGCACTACCTTTTTGCCTTGGTAGATGTGAGTTCAAAGCCTGTGTAAGGCAAAAGTGAGCCTAGAAGTATCAGCCTAGATGACACCAGTGAACATCACAGAACCCCACACAAAGTAGCATAATTAGCAATTCCTGCCTAGGACTGAAATAGCATGAGCTGCTGCAGGTCAGGGCTGATTTCCATTGACAGCTGTCTGGAGGAAGTGTGTACCACACCTACCCACAGTGGGCCTGATTCTCAAATGCTTTACACCTTGCATAGTCATTTATACCTCCAGATTGTCCTTTATGATCACTAAATTTATTTGCCAATTAAAATAAACCCTTCTTCAGCATCCTGCTCAAAACCATCCATCTGTCAGGCCCTCATAGATGCACAGGAGATGAAACTCCTGGTTAACGGAACAAAATCAGATCTCAGAAAAAATGTAGCAGCTATCTACTAGACAAAGACCTAAAATGACTAGCAAGAGTTGGCTACAGGCCACGGAAGACAGCAGCAAATCCAGAGGAATCCCCAGCCCCTGTAACCTGAGCTGTGGGAAGATACTTGGGATTTCCATGGGTGCTTTTTCTGGGTTCTGCTTGGGGGGTTCCATTTTTCATACCAGCCTCTGGCTAAGAGATGTTTGATAAATCAGATACTCACTCTCAGCCAATGAAAAGTGGAGTAGCAGCCTGTCTCCTCCCCCACACACAGCCTCCCAGTTAAATGGAAGAGGTTTGCAGCTACTCTACCTCTCTCTCAGCCTCCTGGGACAAATGAGGGGCAGATTTTCTTTGGAGCTACAAGGGACGGAATACTTTTCTCTGAGGAAGGCACAAATGGGAGTTAGGCATACAATTCTCATTGAATTCAAACTGGAACAGGTGTAGAGAAGGGCTACTAGAATTATCTGAGGAATGGAAAACCTGGCTTATGAGAGAAGATTCAAAGAGCTTGACTTGTTTAGCCTAAACAAAAGAAGGTTGAGGGGAGACATGATTGCTCTGCATAAATATGCCAGAGATATAAATACCAAGAAGGGAGAGGAATTACTTAAGTTCATCACAAATGTGGACACAAGAACAAATAGATATAAACTGGTCATCAGGAAGTTTAGGCTTGAAATTATGCACAGGTTTATAATCATCAAAGCAGCGAAGTTCTGGAATAGCCTTCCAAGGGCACAAAAAAATCTAGCTAGCTTCAAAACTGAGCTTGATAAAACTATAGAGAGGATAGTACAATGGAACTGCCTACTTTGGCCATTGACTGGTCTTTGACTACTGATGGTGGATATGCTAGTGACCTGAGAAGAAACATTAGATTGCCTGTGTTCTGAATTAGTAAAGATAATTCTTCCTTGTGTGTCTGCCTAGTGAGTCTTGCCCATATGCTCAGGGTTAAGCTAACTGCCATACTGGAAGTAGGGAAGGAATTTCTCCTCCAGGGCAGATTGGCAAAGGCTCTAGGGATTTTTCACTTTCTTCTGTAACATGGGGCATGGCTCACTTGCTGATGGATTCTCTGTAACTTAAAAAGTCTTAAACCATAATTCGGGGATTTTAATTACTCAGTCACAGGATAGAGCTTTATTACAGGACTGGTGAGTGAGATTCTGTGGCCTGCATTGTGCAGGAGGTCAGACCAGAATAATGATCATGTTGGTTCCTTATGACCTTAGAGTCTACGGAAGTCAGGGAGAGTTGGATGCTTAGCAGCCATGTGTATCTTTTAAATTTCCTCCTAAAAGCATATGACTTGGTCTTCACAAACACATGTGCACACCCCCACTCCCTAAACACTTGTCAAGAAAAGATTCCTTGCACAGCATGGCAAGCACACCACTGGCCTTGTCAAGTTCTATACCATTTAACTACAATAAGCATTTCAATACATCTTTGCAGCAGTTCACTACTCATCACCTAGCCAAACAAAGACATGTATCATTTCACACCAGGAATCTTTATTTCCTGGATCTATCTGTATATCATTGTGTTAAGCAGAAGTGGTTAAATGGGACTATGCAAAATGAGATCATATTATAATGGAACTGCTGACACTACATTAGCTACAGTGTGCATGGCAGGATGGCAAAACTATAATTACAATTTCTCAATAAATCCAGGTTTTACATATCCAAGAAGTCAAACTCCTACACATTTTTTTCAAGCCTGTATGAGCTTTTGATCTATTGCCTTCTCTTCAATTCTTTGATCCAAGGTTTCAATCAAACCAACTAAGAAAACCATCATTTTTTAAAAAAAAAAATATGGTTCAAAGGGCTTCCGTGCTTGTGAAAAAGAAAAAAATCACTTGGAAAAAAAATCAATCTCAACAACAAAAAGTTAAAAGGACAAAAATCAAAATGAAAGATAGATAGAAAACTCAGATTCTTCTCTCTCAAAACAATCTATGTATGAATTCCTACTATCCCACTCACCGCTGTTTCTAAAAACTAAATATATGGGAATTGTTTCTTGCCTTAATATCAGCCACATAACACGAGTTCAATATAGCAATAAGACCACACATATGCCTTTAAACTTAAATCTACTAAAATTTTGTCCATTTAAAAGAACTAAGTTAAAAACAATTTCAAGTACTACACCATCCCCTGCCCTCTAACAATGTTTGTGGTTTTACCATCACATTTTCCTAGGTTTTTTAAAAATGTATTTTCCATCTCTGTTGCTAAAGGAAAAACACACGGAAACAACAAAGTACATTGACTACATGGGAGAAACAGTGAAACTCACTATAAACAAAAAGAATTGTCAAAGCCCTAAAGAAATCAAAGAACAGAGAAAAGAGCTAGCTAGCACATTCTTCAGTTTTACAAGCCATGGCTATTACAATAGTTGTTAACATGTTCAGACAGTGCCACTAACAATACTATTTTCATTCATAAAGGGCATTTACAATATCGCAGGGTCATCCTTAGGGGTGGTGAAAGGGGTGATTGCTTCAGCCCTGCGGTTCTGTGGGCCCCGCTCTGTCCTGCCGTGAGGAGGGCAGTGTGGCGCCCAAACCGCTGCCACCCTACAGCCAGCTGTTCCCCATCCAGGGGATGGGGTGAGCCGGCCAAAAGCAGCAGCCAGGTTCAGCACTCCTGCTCCCTGGCCTCACAAACTCCAGCCACATGCTGCCTTCCGGCTCTGTGTCGGAGGAAGTGGGGAGGGGGTGGAAGGCAGTCCAGGGCCCCTGGCCACGCTGCTCCTGCCCCCCTCCGCCCCTGCCTCCAGCACAGAGCCGAAGGCAGCATGTGGCTGGAGGGTGGGGGCGGGGGGAGCAGGAGCACTGACAATGGCTGGCACTGGGGCGAAACAGGCCTGTCCCTCCCCTCTGGGCTGACCTGTCCTGCCCCCCAGTGCAGGGAGGGTGCTGACTGGGGGCCCTGCAGAGGGTGATTCACCCAGGGCCCTGTGCCTCCCTAGGGATGGCCTTGCAATATTACTTAGGTGTTTATGAATATGGCAAAACCAATTAAAATACAGGACCTGATCCTGTGCCTTTGACTTCGACAAGCATTCAGTTGGGCCCTAACATCTCCTAACACATGCAATGTAAACAATACTAAAAAAAAAGTGTCATTACTACTCCAAGGGGAAAGGGGCCTCATGAGGGGGCAGAGTCTGGCAAAGATACCCTCCTCTGAATATTGAATGTTTCTAGTGTCTGTCTGAATGTGAAGAGGATGCCTGGGGGATGGGCACAGAGGAGTCCTATGTCTAGAAGTATCCAGGAATGATGGAGTGAGGGATTTGACTGCTGCATAGGGTGGCATCAAGGAGTAGCAAGGCCCCAATCCCTAGGACTAGCAGGGTCCAGGAGTGGCATGGCCCTGATCCCTACAACTAGCAGGTTCAGGAGGGACATGGCCCGAATCCCTAGGACTAGTGGGGTCCAGGAGTGGCATGGCCTCAATCCCTAGGACTAGGGGACTCCAGGAGTGCCATGGCCCCGATCCCTAGGACTAGAGGGGTCCAGGAGTGGCATGGCCCTGATCCCTAGGACTAGAGGGGTCCAGGAGTGGCATGGCCCTGATCCCTAGGACTAGAGGGGTCCAGGAGTGGCATGGCCTCAATCCCTAGGACTAGGGGACTCCAGGAGTGCCATGGCCCCGATCCCTAGGACTAGGGGGGTCCAGGAGTGGCCTGGCCCCAATCCCTAGGACTAGGGGGGTCCAGGAGTGGCCTGGCCCCAATCCCTACAATTAGTGGGTGCAGGAGTGGCATGACCTTGATCCCTAGGACTAGGGGGGTCCAGGAGT
>ML681978.1:4747475-4787792 GCA_007922195.1 Podocnemis expansa
TGGCATGACCTTGATCCCTAGGACTAGTGGGGTCCAGGAGTGGCATGGCCTCAATCCCTAGGACTAGTGGCATCCAAGGGCGGGCTAGTGCCAATTCCCACACGTGGCCAAGACAAGCGGCAAGAAGCTGTGAAAAACCGGCTACCCTTCCCAGAAAGGAAGGCAGTTCCTTGCCCTCCCCAAGCACTGGGAACAGTCTGACGCCTGCGGGCCCCTTGGCAACCCCTGCCTCAGGCACGAGGCGCCCGGACGCCCCGGGGAGGGGCTGGCACGAGGCCGGGGCCCAGCCCAGGGGGCAGGCGCATTGCATGCCGGGCCGCCGCAAGGCCAGAGGCCCCCCACCGCGGGCCGAACCACGGGCTCCCCGTCCTCCTGGGACCCCGTAAGCCGGCGGAGGGCAGTCAGTACGCACCGGCCTGCCCAGCGGCCCCCTCCAGCGCTGCCGTGGAACTGCCTCGTCGCCAGGCATCAGACGCCTGAGCCCGTTGCTAGGGGACAAAACCATTCCAGCGGGGAGGAGAGGGCTCGACCCCCCCCCCCGGTGAAATATTAACAGCCCTAAAATCAGTGGCTCGCACCTTGCGGGGCAACTTCTGTCCCCGAAAGTCTGACTCGCTCCCGAGTCCCGACACTTTGTTCGGTGTTTGAATATGCATTAGCCCCCCCCCCCCGTGGTGAGTTTGGTTGCGTCCTACTTCAGTGCTCTGGAGGGGGGCGAACGTGTAGCAGGCGAGTAGAATGGGACGGGCCTGCAGGCTAGACTGTCCCGTGCCGACCCGGAAGTTGGCCTCTCCTGCCGTTGGGCGGTTACTCGGTGGTCAGTGCAGCTAGTAGCGTGGATGGCGGGAAGGAGACATGGTGCACACGGCAGCTGGCTGTAGGGCCCAGGGTTTCTGGGCCATGGTCTGGGTTTCAGGCACTGAAATGGCACTGGGTGACCCTCTGAATAGGCTGATGCAGCCCTCCAATCTGTTTTCTCTGTTTGGACCAGTGGTTCTCAACCCTTTGTAGGTTGCAATGCACTTGGGGGCATTTTGCAACCCTACACCCATCTCTCCCCACCCAACTCAAATCCAGCCATTTCCCAGGCTCTCCACACACCGCTGTGTGGCAACTCAGTAACGTGTCCTGACGCAGTGGTTGAGAACCACTGGTTTAGATTGTCACCGAGGTGGGGCAGAGGCTCTCTCCCGCAAGTGGTGTATACAGTGTGCAGCACCTGGGGCTACCAGATGTCAGGCAAAAGGAGGACATGTCCTGCTTTTTACCCTCATGTCTTCCATCTGGCAGGCATTTTAAAACTACATGATTTTGTCTGGCTTTTTACTTACAGGGGCTAAAGTATGCTGGAATGTCCCAGAATACCCTATCTTTAAGGGCAGCATTCCAGGGCCCCCTAAAAAAAAGAATATTACATTATTTCTACATCTTCTCCATGTGTCCTCCAATGCCTTCCTTTTCGTACTTCCCTGTCCTCCTTTCCATGCTTTTGTGTCTGGTAACCCTAGCAGCACCATGGGGTCTTACTTAGGTGCCTCCAGGAGTTGCTGTAATACAGGTAATGAAGAAAAGCTCTTACTGATTTAGGTCACATTACTCCCTATCCTGCCTGCAGGCCAGTGATGTTTTGAAGGTGAGGGAAAGTCTATAGGGTGGAATAGAGCGAGAATGGGAAGAATTCTTTAAGTAAGTAAAGACCAGCTGCCTCTGAACACTATGCTCTTACTCAGTCATAATCTGGTTCTTTGTTTGATGCAGGACTTAGAATAGGATAGAATCATAGGGTTAAAAGGGATCTCATGAGATCATCTAGCCCAACCCCCAGGACCTTCTGCATGTAAAGCAGATGTGCTAGCCACTACACTATTTAATTGAAAACTTTAATATTGGTGAAATTTTCTGGCTTGTGTGATGGGTAAGGTAGCTAATCATAACAAAATCTTCTGGCCTTAAAATCTAGGAAGGAAATGATATGCAGGAGGCAGGTTGATTAAAGAAAAAAGTGGGGCTACTTGGACCTGACCAGGGGATTTGGAAATTTAGTATACAATAAACTGAAGTGGAGTCATGGGCAAAGCGGAGCTGAAGCAGCAAACGTGCATGAATAATTAATTTCTTGGGGTTCTGCCCCTGTTCTATGGAATCCATCATGCCCTGACATGTATATCACCTCAGGAATAGGTTCATTTCTGAAATGCATCTGTGGAGGTTTAAACAGGTATAAGTTTTACAACTGTAAGACAGAACATGCCAGCCATTATTATTTATAGTGTAACTGCATCCAGTGGCTCCAACAAAGATTAGTGGCCTATTGTGCTAGGAGCTAGGGTCACTCCTAGAAACACATGGCCATTTCCCCAAAAACGTTGCACTCTAAAACAGGAAAAGTGATGGCAAGAGATGTAACGTACAAGCAAGCAAGTAAGATGGAAATTGCCACCTATTAAATTCATTCCATGGATTTTTCTTTGGGAGTGTAGAGGAGGATAGAAGGGAAATGGGGTAAAAAAGTGGGAGAGGAGAGGAGGGAAGGGGTGATAAAAGAGTAGAGGGGAGGCGGCTGAAGAGCATGGAGGAAGAAAGATATAAGGTTGGATCAGAGTCCATAGTGCAAAGGAAGTGATGGGCTTATGGCTGGAGGCACAAGGTATGAATGTTGCCCTGGTGTTTGAGCCATCAATGTAATACTGTAGTAGAAATTCCTTCATTCCACCTTGCCATTGGTTTTGCCACATGAGCAGCTGATGCTGTTGACATATGCAAGGTACTACCATGCAGTTCTCAGACTTGTACAAGTGCCATAATATACAGCTACAGCAACAGCTGAAAAGAGCATTACAAACCAACTGTCTGCATTAATCTGTCACCATAGGCTGGATAGTGTAGACACAAGTTATGCTGGAAACAGCTGTCCTTGCAACAGTTCAGATCTTCCAGCTCCTGTGGACCAGGACTTCCTGTTAGATCACTGGGGCAGAGAATCTGGCCTCACGGGGGCAGCAGAGCTCACACAATGAACAGGATTCCACATCTGGTGGAACTGGGCTGTGTACAAAGCTAGTAGGTAACTGAGGCAGCGAGGGAAAAGCATTGGTGCCTTTGTAAAGTTTGTATGCAAGAAAACCTCAAGGGTAGGCAGATGAAAAGTGGATACAATAATCTCTCTTATGGAATCCAACAACTGTTGCTGAGTGCCACACTTTCAAACTACACAAGAGCTTTTCCACCAGAAGCTGGCCTCATAAAAGATATTACCTCTCCCAAGCATCTGACGAAGTGGGAAAACTCATGCGATAAATACATTTGTTAGTCTTTAAAAGTGTCACAGGACTCCTTGTTTGTTTTACCTCACCCACCTTGTCTCTCACCAATTCTGGGACTGACACACAACCGCACAACAAACAGGGTTAGGCAGAGCTGCAGAAAGCAAGCCCGGAGGCCAGGGGCACAGCAACCTCTTGCTGCACAAAGATTCCCTTTTGCAGCACACACAACTCATGCAACAGCTTGTCATTCAATTCTCCAGAAGCAAAAGGTCCCAGGAGGGGGCACAACCAGAGCTGAGTTACCCCCTGCCCAGCCAAAGCAGTGGGTGTTTAGGAAAGTCCCAGATGTGTGTGCCCAATGATTATCCCAGGCCTCATGCCTTATTTAAAAGGGAGCACAATGGCTCCTGTTCATTATATTTGATACCATTATATATATCCCTTCTATGTTGCCCTGTAGCTGGATCTCACATTTTACTGAAAGGTGGAGAGAAGCTGCATAGGTAAACACTGGCTGAGTATTCCCAGTGGCGAGCCCAGGTGATCTAGCTTTAGCCCAGTCTCCTCAGAAAAAGGAGAAAATGAATTCACAGCAGGTTGTCCCTGCCCCTGTGGTTTGGTTCATCTCCCTTTACCAGGCATTTCAAGGGTTGATACAAAATGCTTCAGTGAGTCAGAAGATGAAGGCCCAGCTGGTTAAATTTTTAGGCTTTCAAAAAGCTACCGAGCCATAACAGAGATCAGACGGGTGCGTGACTGACAGTGCTCGAACAAAGTCTGTGTATTGACTGCTCCTATTCCTCACTCTCCTTTGAAAGAGAGAGGCAAAGCCTGATCCCCAAGAAGCGATACACTTCCAGACTGACTGCTTGTTGCTGTGGTCTTGAGCAGATGTCCTTTTCCCTTTGATGTTGTTTTGGCCTAGGATGGCTGAACTAGGGGAAGGTTAGGTCGAGGAGTACACAAGAGTAATTCAGGGCTTTTGGGGGTGGCAGCCAATGCATTAGCCATCACACTGCACTGTCATTCTCATGTCATCCCACAGTGGCTGGGATAGCTAGTATAAGGGTAAAACAGTGGCTCCAGATTGGTTCTGCAGGCAGTGTCCAAATTCCATTCTGTACAGCAGCTCAGAATCCTGCCCCCTCTTTGTCTGGGGCCTGGCTCTGATGATGATGGGACATTGCAATGATCTGTAAGCGCTAGACACATGTTCATGATTACCTTAGTGGTTAGTGCAGCTACAGATCCATGACATGGAAGTCAGCACCCTTTGAATTCCCTTTAGGGGCCATCCACATTGCTAAACCTCTGTCTGGGAACAGTGCCAGTGGACTCTTGGTGCCTGTCCATGCAGAGTACAGGCACAGTCTTGGCTGTGCCCCAGTACAGCCCATGCAGAGGAGGTGGAGAAGTAATGTGTGCCAGTAAGGCTATGTCTACACTAGCCAATTAGTGCATGTCTACACTAGGCTTTACCTAGTTTGAACCAAGAAATTTCTTAGTTTGAATTAAGCAAAGCTTAGTCTGAACTAATAAATTTGACTGGTTAGTCCAGATTAAGCGCTTAGTTTGAACTTTAGTTCAAACTCAGCGTGATGTAGACACAGACTATGGTTTAGTTTGAATTAAAAAAGTTTGAACTAAGCCTTTAGTTCAAACTAGCCATGCTTTCTAGTTGAACCTAAAAAGTTAGTTTGAATTAGAACACGTAGCTAGTTCAAACTAAAAAGCCACTGTTAGTTTGAACTAACCGGGAACTGCTTAGTTCAGACTAAGGAAGTCCAAACTAAGCTTTGTAGACGTACCCTAAAAGGACTGGTGCGGATTACCACACGGAAGAGGGGGGGTAGTTGTTGGGGAGACTAGGAGGCAGCCTGAGACTATCAGAACCACACACTGTCCCGACTCAGGCTGAATTGCACAGGTACAGCAATCTGAGTGGCCTCATTGGCTCCAAGGAGATGATTTGTAGGCTAAGGGTGCAAGCATTAGGTCCATCACATGTTATGGGGCCTAATCTAGGACTCCTGTGTTAGCCTGCAACTTTACAGTCCCATTTGAGAACTGTCAAGCAAGAGTGAATTGAGAATCAGCATTTGAATCCAAGGCTTGGAAACAGTGGTGGCTTTAGGGGTAAGTGAGGCAGGCAACCAATTTGTTCATGATATGGCAATTGCATTTTAGATATGTACATTATATATACCATCTGATCATTGATTCAATTGATCACCGATATTATCTGGAATACCTATATTGCTTTCAGATGTAATATATGGAATTAAATAAAAAGATATAATTTAATTATGTGTTTAGTTCCTATAGGGGGTCCCACGACTGGCCTTTGCCTAGCGCGCTGGAGTACCGAAGACATCATTGCTTGGAAGAGAAATGCATGAAACAAGCAAGTGTGTAAATCTCAGCCTTGAGTGGATGCTGTACAAATTGCTGTTCCCCTGCAGCATATAAAGGGCTTGATTCTAATCAGGCAGGTGTAAAAATCAGTGCAATCTTCTTGGTCTCAATTCCCCACTGATTTATTCCTATTCTCCAGCAGTAGCACATCAGGTTCATGCATGCCATGCACAACAAAGTGACATTGCAGTAATGGTTGCCTCTGAAAACCATCACCCCTCAAAGCAATTCCTGAAACTGCCAGAGAATTTTAAGAATGCCCTTCCAAGTAGTGTAAAATAAAAACATTACAATATAAAAGCCATCTGACTTCCTTGGACTGTAAAGATGAGGTGGCATATGCTGAGCTGGATTTGCTGCTACCTTGCATCAGTCTTTACACATAGGGAAAGTGGGTGTAGAAAACTCAGAGTAGCATTTGTACATACACACACTTCAGCATTCTTTCTGCAGATGCTCTAAGTGACTAGACGAGGTGCAAAGCCATTGGAGAATCAGGCCCTAGATTGCCATCTCCACACCTACACGTGTTCCCACACACAAGACACGGCACTAATTTGGTGTACACCCAGCTGAACATGTGAACACCCTAATAATACGGCTGACAAAAGCTACTTAATCATACTTTAAAATACAATATCACCAGGAAGAGTCATCTAGAAATGGAAAGTCAAGTTTGACTTTGTATGGGAGAAAGACAGACTCCATAAAAGTCCAGTGAGGAGGTTGTTTGAATTTGGGAAGGAAGTATCAGGCCATATTCCCTTTTATGTTCCAGCTGCTTTCCACTGTTCTGACAATACAAGGCAGGCATAAACCAGCCAGTTAAAAGGAGTTGATGGGTGTTGTGTGTAGCTGGAGCAGCACTGAGCAGCCATGGTGCTGTGGTGAGTCAACCCATTTGTTTCGTCCTGTGTAAAAAGCAGTGGAACAAGCTCTCCTCTTTAACTACCTCTTGCAATGCAACCTTAAGGACGAAACTGCAGTCATGTTGAAATGGTAATGATGGGCTCATTGACCAAACAGAGCAAAGACTTTAACCCCCATCTCTGCGACAACCACACAGTGATCACCTAGATCAATCCTTTCGGATCACAGAATATACAAACTAAGGGAGTCAGGTTTTCATAATTCCTGAATGTGGCAGCTGGGAACAGACATCAACTGATGTCCACATTGCAAACCGAACTAAGGAGATTTAGAGGCAAGGAGAAAGCATTGCGGCTGGGAAATTCCAAGAGAGCCTACAGTCAGAGCGTCAAACTCATTTGCTATGGCAGGCTAGATTTGACTTCAATGTATTTCAAGAAGGCCGTACATACCACAAATTGAAACACTACGGCACTCTCATAGCATTGGTGAGTGCTGTATATGCAAAACTGTGCTCTGCAATACCTCTCTCTCTCTCTCTCTCTCTCTCTCTTAGAGAGAGAGTGTGGTTTGCAGAGCACAGTGTGACATATGTAGCACTCGATGATGTCATGGGACCTGACACATGACACATTTGCAGCTTTGCAGAACAGTGAGTATGTGAGCCCTCCCTCCCTCTCTCTCTCTCTCTTTCTGTTAGGGAGAGTGTGGTCCCATGGAGCTCAGTTGTGGGCTGGATGGAAGAGGTTCACAGGCTTCATTTGGCCCGTGGGCTGCATGTTTGACACCCCTAGTTTCCAGGGTGTAAGGCCCAGATCCTCAGACTAAGTCACTCCCCCAACTCCCACAGGCCTTAGAAGTGAAAATACTTTTAGTATTCAGTGGTAGCTGGGCAGCTATCTTCCTCCAAAGTACCAGCCAAAAGGATGAAAAGTCACATGTTTATGAAGCATGGACGGTGCTACTATAAAATGGGTGAAAAATTGGTTGGATAACCTCTCCCAGGGGTAGTTATCAATGATTCACAGTCATGCTGGAAGGGCATAATGAGCAGGGTAGTGTAGGATCAGTGCTGGGTTCAGTTCTGTTCAATATTTTCATCAATGATTTAGATGATGGCATAGAGAGTACACTTATGATGTTTGCCAATGATGCCAACCTGGGAGAGGTTGCAGGTGCTTTGGAGGATGGGATCACAATTCAAAATTATTTGGACAAACTTTTGAAATTGTCTGAGGTAAACAGAATGAAATTCAGTAAAGACAAGTGCAAAGTACTCCACCTAGGATAGAACTGTCCATTGCACATACACAAAATGGGCAATGACTGCTTAAGGAGTACTGCAGAAAGGAATCTGGGTGTCATAGTGGACAACAAGCTAAATATGAGTCAACAGTATAATGCTGTTGCAAAAAAAGCAAATACCAATCTGGTAAGTATTAACAGGAGTATTGTAAATAAAACATAAGAAGAAATTCTTCTGTTCTACTCTGCCCTGATTAGGCCTCAACTGGAGTATTGTGTCCAGTTCTGAGTGCTTCATTTCAGGAAAGACGTGGACAAATTGGAGAAGGTCCAGAGAAGAGCAACAAGAATGATTAGAGGTCTGGAACACTTGACATATGAGGGAAGACTGAAAGAGCTGGGTTTGTTTAGCCTAGAGAAGAGGAGACTTTATAACAGTTTTCAAGTATCTAAGAGGTTGTCGCAAGGAGGAGGAAGAAAAACTGTTCTCCTTAGTTGCCAATGACAGGACAAGAAGTAATGGACATAAATTACAGCAAAGGAGGTTTAGGCTGGATATTAGGAAAAAATTCCTAACTGTCAGGGTAATTACCGTTGGAATAAATTGCCTAGGCATGCTGTGGAATCTCCATCACTGGAAGTGTTTAAGAGCAGGTGTGTAAGAGCATCCGTCAGGGATGGTTTAAGAGGGTACTTGGTCCTGTCATGTGTGCAGGGGACTGGACTCAGTGACCTTACATGGTCCCTTCCAGTTTCTATGATTCAATGATAAGTCTACTATTCACAACTGCAGAGGCAGCTTTAGCCTTGAAGTACCGAAAGATCCCAGCAATGCAAGGGAATATGAGACAGCCATGCCAACAGCTGAATTGTTGACACACAGCATGATGCCACTCTAGGTCCTACGCGTAGACTGGACTCCATGTGTGTCTTCCTGCTTCTGGTTCGTCACTTGATATATTGCGCCAACTACTATCATGGGTTTCTCTGATCAGTAATGCTGAATTGTCAACATCCCAGTTTACCCTGCATTTACCTGTATAAGTTCACGAATATTTAGAATTCCTTACTTCTTATCATTAAATCTTCTAGTGAGCTTCCCTTTGAAACACACACAGATTAGATGAAGAATAGCTGAGGTAAGCATATAATAAATGGATTTTATATCCCATTCTGTTTGTCTATTGTGCAAATGAATGCTTACAATATGAATTTGAAAGGAATAAACATGAATTGTGGCAGGGACTGCCAGGTGTGTATGACAATACAGCCCCGGGTGCAACCATATTACAAGTCAAACTAATTCTTGTCGCTGCTCCTCCACTACATGGCAGCAGATGTCATTGGTTTGCAAGAATGAGGGGTGCACTTGTCAAAGGCCATCCACCTTCTTGGAAGGCAGTGCCCTGGAGAGAATACATCAGCAAGTTACAGGGTTCAGCTAACTGTGGTTGCTGTGTTAGAGTCGTGACAAGTTTCTGTTATATACTCCCATTCTGTGCTGTGCTCTGCCCCCCACTAGTGGTGGCAGAGACACAAACTGACTGACTGACCTTGAATTCAGGCAGTAGAGATTCATCCTTTAAGCTCTAGAGGTCACAGGTTTGCTCCCCACCACCTACAACCCATGGTGAAGCACAGCATTGCAAATAGTGATCCATATGGGGATTTGAGTCTGGGGGACATATGAAGCTCAGGATGAGCTTATACAGACAGGTGGGGAGTGTGTAACACACACCATCTCAATGAATGCAAGATCTTTGTGTTTCACTGCAAGGAGGAGCGCAGTACCCAAGATTTGAAGTAAGCCCCAATCATGGACTTACAGGAAGTGCATCTTATAGGAAGGGAATGGCAAAGCAAGTCAGATAATTACAAATTCCTACTGTACATCATCATGTTGATTTCTGGCTCTTCCCTTCCCCCTCCATGCACTGATGCTCCAGTCCCCACTTCAGCACCTGCCAGCTCCTCTTAGAGAGCTGACATTTCCATTCCTGACATTTTCCACTGCTCCATCTCGGAATTAATGGCCGGATATTAACAGCGATGGGGCCGTTTATCATAATTAGTCTCATGAAGCTACTAAGCATTCAACTATTTTTCATCAGTGCTGAGGAAATAAGCTGCAGAATCCCAGAGACGAGACGGACAATTTATTTATTGATTGATTTATTTTGGTCTGTCACATTTTGTCTTCAGAGTTTGCCAAGCTGTGCTCCTTGGAGGGGATGACAAGGCTATCCTAACCCAGGCAAACATGCTGCCATTAAGAAGCCCTGATGCCAGTCGATATGCTGAGGAGGCATTTGTTATGTTGACATCTTCTGTAACACCTACTCCACGCTTCGCCCGGCTAAAGTAAATGACAAGCCATAATTAGTTGTTGGAGCGTGTCATGCCAGCCTCAGCTAGCATCTCCCAGACATTGCAAGGAAAGGAAGCAATCCAGTTTCCCAGCTATGGTGAGCATGGCCACCATTTCCCTAAAGGGAGGTAACCCAGTAGGTATACTTCTCACTGTTTGTCATTAGGCCACATCTTCCAGGTGATGCTTATGCAATGCTAAAAACTGATGCCACAACCAACATGCATATTGACTGTGCTTGGGATCTGCGTCTAGGAGCATGTGCTCCTATGTACCTTTATCAGACAATCTAGCTGGGAGTCTGGTGAAGCATCAAGCTAGTGTCTGCTTCTCTCATCCAAAGCTCTAGAGTTCCATATTACCCACAGGTGATGTGGACGAAGGGCGGCAAAGCCTACTCAATTAGGGAGAGCAGACTCTTGCCCCTCATGGCTCATAAGTTCTCCCCACTGGCTATTGGATCCATTATCAGCACTTTGCTTCACAAGAGTAGGTTGACTGTCACCCTAAACAAGCAGCAGTTAGACCCTTTGGGTATGTCTACACACACACTTAAATTCGACCTAATAAACATTAGGTCAAATTTAAAAATAGTCATGGCTACACAGGGTTTTCCCAGTTTGACCTAAGGCTTTCCTTAGGTCAAACTGAAGAGAGTACACTTCAAAGTTACAAAACCTCATGTAACTTCAAGGCAACTGTCAATTTGAACCCCTTATTTTGAATTGATGCTGTGTAGCTGTGTTAATTTGAACTAAAGTTAGTTTGAATTAACATGGGTTGACCTTCCTCCCAGGGTTCATGGCACCCTTGAAGGAAGATCAGCCCTCCAGCATCTGGGACAAGCAGCCCCAAAGGTGCCCCATCACCACCTGGGCGAGGGGCATAGAGCCCCGCGCTGGGCTCCAGCCACTTCCTGGGTGCAGGGACAGGACCCTCAGTCTGGCAGGAGCCCCGTTCACCCAGCGCTGAGAAGGGATCCCCCCATGGGGCTGCAGTCGCACTCCCTGGGTGGAGAGAAGGGATCCCTGCGCAGGCTGCTGCCACTCTCCCCAGGCGGGAAGAAGGGATCCCTGCCAGGGGCTGCAGCCGCGCTCCCCAGGTGAGGAGAAGGGATCCCCACCGGGGGCTGCAACCCCTTTCCCCAGGCGGGAGAAGGGATTCCCCTGCCAGGCTGCAGCCACGCTCCCTGGGCAAGGACAAGAAATCCCTTCTCCCAGCCTGGGGAGCATGGCTGCAGCCCTGCACGGGGATCCTTCCTCCCTGCCTGGGGAGTGGGGCTGCAGCCTGGCGGGAGGAATCCCTTCTCCCCCACCTGACCAGCACTGGGGGTGCCATGGCCGCAGAGAGCCCAGGGAGGGGAAAACATCCCCTGCCAGGGTCTAGCCTTCTGTGCCCAGTGTGGGGAAAAGCATCCCCCACCCAGTTCTAGCAGCACCGGTGGCATGATCCTTCTTGGGGGCTGTGCTGCCACACCTCCCATGCTGCCTGTAAGAAGGTGCTGTGGCTTTCCTCAGAGCCAGGGCCTGAACGCCACCCCTGGTCAGACTGGGGAACTGCAGGCAGCAGGGCCCAGAAGAAGAGGGGCAGGGCCAAGGCAAGAAGGGGAAGTATAAAAACCCCAGCCAGCAGCTCAGTAGGGGCTGAGCTGCTGAAGCAGGATGTGCCTGCAGGAAGGCAGCCAGAGTGAAGGAGCCCAGCCCTGACCAAGCAGGAACCCAGCCTTCTCCAGCAGGCAGGCCATACAGCCCACCCAGCCTCCCATGACCAGGTGATTGGGAGGGGAATCCCGAGGCTGCCAATGGGGGAGGGCACCCCAAGGCCTGCCGCGGCCCTGAACAGCTGCCCTGTGATGGGGCCAACCCACAACCGGTTGAGGAGATGGACATAGACATCCCCTGCGACCTGGAGGAGCCCCATTGGCCAAGGAGGAGCCATAGGTGATGTACAGGCCCTGCACTCTGGAGGAGCTGCCCCTTGCAGACAGGCCAGAGGAACTCCTGGACCTGACACCCATGGACACTGAGGGGTTCACCAGGATCCCTCAGGCAACCTGTGAGGGAGAAACCAAGGACAGCTACCCCCTCTGGAACTAGGTGCCCAGGGCTGGGGTGGAGGAAGCAGCCCAGGGAGGGCGGAGTGCTGGGCAACAGCACAGGGCAGCACATTTCGGCTGGAGCCCCGCTAACCCAGAGGTGGAACCCTTCCATCACTGCCTAGGGCCCTGGGCTGGGACACAGTGGAGCAGGTGGGCCTCTGTCCCCCTCCTCAACCATCTTCCTTTGCTAATGACCATGAGTGATCCCTAACCACCCGAGCTGTCTACTGACTTGGTGACCGCCCGCCCCGCCTGGGGGCTGGGGCCATAGACTTGGTGACCACCTGCCCTGCCTGGGGGCTGGGCAGGCACTCCGTGTGTGCTCACCCCACTGAGGAACTGAGCTAGAGGTGACATTCTGGCTGCCTGGAGGGACACCATCCCGGGGCTGACTCCCCTGTGCCACCAATAGAGGTGCCCTCCCAACCTGCCAGATACTTCAGTCAGTTACAGTGCCCCTCTTCCAGTTCAAACTAGCAAGTCCTATCGATGGACATGCTAGTTCGAATTGGTTTTCCTACTGTGGCCATGTTAATTCGAATTGACTGAATTCAGGTTAACCATTATTAGTTCGACTTGATTAGTCTGACTTAAGTTAATTCGAACTAAGGTTCCAAGTGTAGGCATAGCCTTCAGGTCTAACGAAGTCATAGAATCATAGAATCATAGGGTTGGAAGGGATCCCATGAGGTCATCTAGTCCAACCCCCTGCCAAAAACGCAGGACCACTCCCACTAGATTATCCCAGCCAGGGTTTTGTGCAGCTGGGCAAAGCAGCAGTTGGTCAAACAGAGACTTCAACCCTGGACCCTCTGATTAAAAGTCTGATGTGCTGCTGACTGAACTATCCAGGCTCCTAAAAGTGATTGTTTTACTGAGTTGCATTTATAGAGTAAATAATCTACTCATGTACTAGAGTGGAGAATATAGGTATCAATCCCACTACTTCTTACATACTAAGCAAGTGCTCTACCATTTGAGCTAATTCCTCTCTTGCAACAAATGCCTTCATTGACTTCAGTGGGAATGGAATCAGATCATCCTTGACAAACCATCCTTTAACACTGTCCATTTCCTGCCTGTCTCTCAAAGATTTTTCTGTGGAGAAGGTTACCAAGACTACATTGGCAAGCCAGTTCCAAGAACAACCTGATTCCTCTAGCTTCTTAGATGTGCATTAATGACTTAAGGCTTGGGGCATGATGACTGCACTTCATTCTGTGAATATGATCAGGCCAAGCAATGGACAGAAGTCAGGTCTCCATACTATTTTCAGAGCTCTTTCATCAGCTGCTGGTATGGACAACCATGTGTCATATAGGTGATAGCCTGTGGGATCAGACAGGCTTGCTTTAAAGAAAGGGATTCAATTTATTCCTTTCTCCTTACCTCATCCTCTTTATCCACACATCTCGAACTTGTAGCTTTCCACACCAGGGATAGAGTTACACATTCAGCCAGTCAATGTTTTGTTCTAAGTGCCCCACCCAAACCGTGTCCTAATGGAGTGGCTCTTTCACTGTAAGAACTGAAGCGGCCATCTGTCCATACCAAGTGCATTTCAGACCTCCAGTACTTACTACACCATGTCACTTTCTTTTACTGCCTCTGCTCCTAGCAACCAAGTCCTGACCTGCATAATCTGCTTCTATTCCTGACCTGATTTCACCCCTTAATTCCTCACCTGCACACCTCATGGTACTCTAGTCCTGAGTTTTGACCCAGCTCCATGAAAGCATCTCAGATCTGATATTCAACCTCTCTTGCTATTGCAGTCCTGGGTTTCTCTTCATCAAGGAGGGGTAGAACAATGGTCAGGAAATTAGCCAAAGATTCCTGGCTCTGCCACAGACTTACTGTGTGACCATGTGCAAATCACAGTTTGTGCCTCAGTTTTCCCTTGTCTGTAGAATGGGGCTTAGAGTATCCATATGAGGAAGGTCAGTTTTATGAGGTTAAACAAATTAAAGATCCAGGCACTAGTGTGAGTAGATAGCTACAGATCTGACAATGCACCTTGGTTCTAAACTGCAACCCAGTAAAGGGGATCATCCAGAGATTTCTTTCCATGTCAACGTTTCCTCTGCAAACATCAAACATTTGTGTTTGAATAGGACTTTCTTCTGCCAATGAGCAGCTAGTAATTAAAGCCAGGTGGGGACTGATTTACGGTCTGACACTGGTTCTACCTGGTGCTGGGTGGCATATTTTAAACAAGAGACCAACCACCAGCAGGAAGATCAGAAAAGCCAAGTGCAATTAAAAACTTAATTTCCAGCTACACGGCACAGCACATTCCAGGTGAGAACTAAGTGCTTCTGGCTGCAGTGCTTGGCAGAACAAGGAGAGTGCTAGGCCATGCTCCAAGCCAATGTGTCTGAACTGGAGATTCCCCTTCTTACAGCATGACAAGACACCAATTTGGTGTCTTCACCTGCAGGACAGTTGGCAAGACCACAGAACCCAACCCTGCAATCCTTAGTTATCTGAGAAAGCCTATTGACACAGAATATTTGAGTATTTGCATAAGCAAAGAATATTTGTGTCAGTAAAACAAACCAGGAGCCTGGTGACACTAACAAATTTATGTAGTGCAGGGGTCTCAAACACATGGCCTGAGGGCTGCATGTGGCCCCTAAAGCAATTGCCTGTGGCTCACTATGACACTATTGTTACCAGTATTTGCAAGATCATTGTATGAAAAGGTTTCAGTGGTGTGGCCCTTGGGTTAATGTGCTCGTCCTCATGTGGCCCTGTAGTAGTCCTCATGTGGCTTTTGTGGTGATTTGAGTTTGAGACCCCTGATGTAGTGTATGAGCTTTTGTGGGAGAAAAATCCTGCTTTGTCAGATGCTTGAAGTAAGGGTTTCAGTTTCTGTGCAAAGGTACAATGACTGTACTAGTCAAAAAAATTAATGAAATAAAAAGGGATTCCCAAGAATGTATCAAAGTAGAACTAGAGAAAGAGAATATTTTTATAAGCAAGGAAGGATGAAATAATGGGTAATATAAAGATAGCTAAAATTCTTTTTTACAGCAAGAATATTGAACAAAAATGTCAGGATAATGAAACCCTCCATAAAGCAATTCTGGATGATGGGCAATATAAGATGTTAGGAAATCATCCAATTTAGAGCCAGATTCTGATTGTTATTCATGGTGGGTAGTACTTTACCCTCCCAGCTGCCCTCAACTTCAAAAGGATGAAGATGTGAAGTAAGGGCTTGTCTACAAAGGATGTTGCTATGTGGCAAGTGAGTAGCCTATAGATTCACACTCTAGCTTGCTACAGAGATCTGTCTTGAGAAGATAAATCCCAAGAGACTGCTTTGCATGGGTAATGAGATCAATATTTCGCCCTCGGTGTACCACTGGCAATTATACTTGAAGAGTTACAGAGAACTGGAAAGATACAGGAAGATTAAAAAGGAACATGCTAGCCATACACAAACTAGGTTAGAAGGGGTTCGTCTTTGAGCATTGCTCGGATACATTCAGTGTTAGGTGTCTATGTGCCCCAGCGCATGATTGGTTGGAAGCTTTTTGCCCTAGCCTATCAGAGCAGGGTTGGTGGTCACTCTGGCCACTCCCGTGGCTATATGTATGGCCCTGACCCTGATCCTCCCCTGTTCCTTTTTCCACCCTCAGCAACATTCTTGGAACAGCCCTTTCCTTACAAACGCAAGTACCTGTCTTTCTCATTATATGAGATTAGAGGACCTGTTCATGGATATTGTTCCACCAGGAACTAGCGCTTCTATGGAACATGCGAGATTGGCAGCGGAAGATCGCTCCCAACAGCTGCCAGAGATGCCAGGCTTCAAAGCCTGTGCTTCTTGCAGCAAGGCCTTCCTGGGGGATGATCCCCATGAGGAGTGCCTTCAGTGCCTGGCTGAGCTGAGACTCACTAGGCCACCGACTGCTCCTTCTGTCAGTCCTTCAAGCAAGGATGCTGAAAGACAGGGAGCAAAGGTGCCGTGTGTTGGCCCTGGAGCAAGTGCGGCAGCCTATCCCCGAAGAATCAGGGTTGCCTTCGGCACTGGCACCGGCACCACCTGCCAAGTCGGCACTGGACCCCTCCCAGCGCCGCTCCCCTTGGGAGCAGAAGACGGCATCGTCGGCGCTGACATCGGTGCTGAGGAGCGCTTGCCAGTCTAGCTCTTCCTGCTCGGGCCCTTCCCGGCACCAGGGCAGGAGACAGTGCAGATTCCCATCACTCCAGAGGCTTTCGAGGCAGCAAGGGCCCTCCTGCTTTTGCCTACACCTACTCCTCCAAAGCCCCCTAAGCAGAGAGGAAAGACTGCTTTCCTGTCAGGAAGTGGACTCCTTCCGAATGGCACTGTTCTCCAGCACCTAGCATGGTGGAGAGCTCCCTGACGCCACAAGGCAAAGCCTCCCAAGGATACTGGGTGGTACGACCCCAGGCAGTACTCTAAAGTGCCCTATATCACACTCTGCTTCTCCCCAGCACTGCAGCGCCACTACATTGCTTGTGATACCTACACAGCCAGGCACCAAACCACTTGCGCACCAGGACAGCTCTTGCTTCCCGAGTCTGGAGCAGATTACTCCCTCCAGAAGGAGCAGATGAGCCTGAAGAAGGTCATTGGTACTGAGTGTCTATTGGTACTGACCACATGAATGGTCAGTACCAAGAGAAGTCCCATTACAGTGGGCTCACTGCAGTACCGAAGAGCCCAGGACCACACACTTAAACCCAGATAGGGAGCTGAACCCCAAACCAGGGTCATATAGGGAGGACACCATGGTGCACTTTGATATTCTATTCTGGGTTACTGCCAACACAGGCTTGGAAGTGGAACCCATTAGAGGGGACCGGGACCCCTTATTTGATCCCAATCTATCATCTCCCCTGGATGCTGTAGCAGTGCTGCTGCACCCAAGCATGCATGACATTGCCAGATCCTGCTGGCAACATCCTGCCTCCATCCCCCAAGTGTTGGATATAGCAGCACACAAATACAGGGTCCCACCGGAGGGTTTTTCCCTTCCTCATCCATCACCTAAGTCCAAGTCCCCGGGTGACTGAAGCTGCCCTAGGGCGTGGAGTGCAACACCCCCCCCCCCAATCCGATGCCAAGATCCAGACGGGCTTGACAGCTGGAGGTTCTAGGAAGAAAGGTATACTCAACCTCTGCCATCCAACTTTGCATAGCTAACCACGAGGCGCTGGTGGCTAGATACACCCTAGACATCTGGGACTCTTTAAGAAGATTTAGAGACCTACTCCCCCAGGACCATAAGGAAGATGAATCTCTCCTAGAGGAATGCTTGCTGGCATCCTGGGACTCACTTCTAGCAGCAGGGAATGCCTCAGACATGGCAAACAGAGGGGCAGGCTTGGCTATTGTTATGAGGTGTGCAGCATGCCTTCAGGAGGTGGGCCTCCCTCAAGGCACCCAAGAAGCCATCAAGGACCTCCCTTTTGAAGAATGGTCTTTATTTGTGGAGGACATAGACCTCCTGTTAAGTGCCGTGAGGGACCCCAGATTGGACCTTCGAGCTTTGGGCATGCTCCCATCTCAAACTCCTAGACATCCTCCAGCCTGCATCATCATAGGGAACATCAGGGGCAAGCTTCTAGACCCTCTCTACCAGGTAGGGAGCAAGATCAGCACCTCAGGGACCTGCAACTCTTGCCTCCACAGGGCTCTCCTCTTTAGAATACTGGGTTCACTAGTGATAACCGCCCCGAGTGCACATCACCCTAAACTCCTACTGCTGCCTTCTTATCCTACTAAAACCCCTCAGAACTTAGCAAAGGTATCCACATGTATGGTCCCCCCCACACACAACTAAGGGCAGAGGAAACACCATCTCTGTTTCTTCATACAACTCCTCCCTACACTAGAGAGCCAGCTACCTGATTGTAGGTTCCCATGTCCCTATGCATTGGAGTTTCTTCATAGCATAGCTTTGCCTCACAGCCAGATACCTGCAGACAGCTCTCAGATTGCCCCCTCTCCACTGTCTGGGGACTTACTCTACCTCTACAGCTTCTCTCAAGGGTTACTAGGAACCGATTTGTTTCGTATGCATCCCTGCATACCTCCCTTCCTCATTTTCTCACAGTTTTGTAATCTCCTATGATGAGAACCTCAAGAACCATTGCCTTGTCTGGACCCCAGCCTTCCCCAGAACGTGGGCTGGTTATTATAAGAAAGTCAGGGTAAGGACATAGCCCCAACCGGAGTGCCACAACCTGCCCCAACCCTTAGGGCCAACCCAATATGGCCCCAACACATGAACAACGGGGCACTCTCAGCATTCTGTACTCCTGTGGTGGGATCCTCAAAGCCCCTTTTCAGGGTATCCCTCCTGCTATCATGAGGGGATGCAGCGGCAAGAACATCCCAGATAGCCCTGCTGATCTATGAGGGTGATTTGGGGCTATCTTTCACTGTGTTAATAGGTGAATGATGCTCATTGGTTCTCTTGTGGGTTTTCTGTTTTTTTCCTCATGTGATGTACACCCTACCCCTTTTGTTGCCCTGTAATTTCCTCATGTTGTAGGAAACAGGGTCTGGAAGACCACGTCACCGATCAGTTGGCACTCCTGGTGCTGCCCACTTGAGGGTGCCTCCTCCCTTTCCTTCAGTGGGGCCTTCCTATAAGAACCTTGGGGTTCTTCCGTCCTGTAGTATACATGAGGTAGGGACACTTTGATGTCTTTTCCTAATCTTTACTCCTTTTACGGTGTATCCTCTAGTTATATCTGTCTGGCTACCTCCGTCCTCTGGTAGTAGTTATTCCCTTGTTTTTGATCAGAAGGGTAAACCTCTGGGTCAGCTAATTCCTTCCATCTATCTAAGGCTTCCCCTCTCTCTCTCTCTTCCCGCAAGACACCCACAGGGCATGGTGGAGAGCCTTCCCCTCAGTAAGTAATGGAAGGCCATTCCTGCCCTGGAGGTTTTGCCATGAGATGACATTTCCCTGTCCTACACGCTACCTCACCGTATTCCAGGTAAGTGTGTCTGATCATGGAAGGGTGGGTTATCTGGAGGCTCATGGTCTACACGTCTATAACTGTACAACTCTGGTACGGTCACTCTCTCCCTCTCCAAACATATCCTTCCCTCTCCTGTCCTCATCTGCTGAAGGAGCCCCTCGATGGTTCCCCTCCTCCATTCCACCCCTTTTAAGGTCTATCAGGGCAATATCATCTTTCGCGAATCAGGTGAAGAGAAATAGAGGTTTTTACTCTGGCTATGTCCACACATACATCATTATTTCAAAATAACCCATTTTGAAATGAGTTATTTTGAAATAAAGTCCTTATTTCGAAATAAGTTAATTCGAATTAACAGTTTGTTAATTCGAATTAAGGGAAAGCCTGCTTTCAAAATAGCCGTTGTTTTGAAATGGTTATTTCGAAACAAGGCCGTTCGGACATGTTGTTTCAAAACAGTTGTTTCGAAACAATGGTGTTTCAAAACAATGTGTCTGAATGCCGTTGTTTCAAAACAACCATTTCGAAACAACGGCTATTTCGATTAGATGCGAGGTTTAACAGTTTTGAAATAACGGCTGTAATTTCGAAACAACAGGTCCCGTTGTTTTGAAATAACGGTGCGTCGTGTGGACATGCCGCTTCTTATTTCGAAACAACCTCTGTTGTTTTGAAATAAGAAGCCTGTGTGGATGCACCCTCTCTCTTAGGGATTTTTTGCTGTTGGGAGACATCTGATCCAACTCATATCCTCTGTAAGGAGTGAGTGACCTATGGGTAAGGTAGCCTCACCCATGCCCAGAAGGCTTCCCGGGATGCCCCCAGGGCCACCTAACACTGGGCCCTGGCCCAGGCACGAGTGGTTTAACTTATATTCTCCAGTTTCATCCTCTTCAACCCTAGACCATCTCCAATCTTTACTGCTAAAGGCATTTTGGGACTTTGAGCCCCTGGATGCTCAGCCAGGGGCTGAAGAGGGGAGGAGAATGTCACTTCTCAACAGAGTCCTGACCTCCCCTTCTATATGGTACAAAGGAGTCTTGATACAGGTGAACACTGGCCTTGAGCCACTGGCCACTTCTCCTCCCTAGTCTTTGGGCCTTTACTCAGTGTCTTCGAGCATGATCTCAGAGTCCTGGGATCCACTTACACCCTCTCAAAGGAAAGGCAGAGGATTGAGGTGGAAGTCTCCCCTCCTCCCTGTTCCTGCATCCTTCGGTTTTGTCTTGTGAATCTTCCTTTGCCACTCTGGGCTCACGTCTACCTTAAGGGAGGGACCAATCCTGAGATCATATACAGGGATCCTATAGGAATTATCCCTAGAAGTCACATCCCCCGCCCCCTTGTCTTGGCCAGGGGGCAGTGCAGATCATGTATACCCCAACCTATGGGGGGAACTAAAAGAGGTGTCTTTGTATTGGGGTTCCAAACTGACATCCATAAACCCCTGGGTTCCTGAGGTTAGCCCACTGCTGCCCTGAGGTGGCACCTCTTATTTCAGGACCAACCTGCTAGATCCTTTTTACCGGAGGTTTCTTTGACACTTGGAGGTCATGGGGCTAACCCGCCTCCCCCAAAACCGGTAGGGTAGGCCTTTGCCTAACCCCCTCCACAGAGGTACGACTCAGTTTTTCATCTCAGACTAGATGACCCATCTTTTTAACTTCCCACTATCTGCATTTTTGCTACCACAGTTGGGATTGAAGGCCTGAAGATTCATAAATAGACTCAAGGTTTAGATCCCACCTTTTATACAGGTGGCAGACTTCCCTCACAAATCTCCCAAGTGGAAGCCTCCCCCCTCCTGATGGTTTGCACAGTACATACCATTTACAGGCTCCCATAAAGTAGTTGGCAGGGCCCAGTTTTTACAAGCCAGCCTACCAATTCCCCCAGGCGTACAGGGAATAACCTAGACAGTAGCTACACCTAACTGCAGAAGGCATAATTCACTTGCCCCCAAAGTTTCTGGGAAGTGCTCTTAGAACAGTTAGGTGGTATGGTGTTATCTCTATAGGGGCGAAGAAGTAGCCCAGCCCATCAGGCTCTTTCTCAATTCCCAAGGTTAGAGACTTTCTAGGCTTAGCATTGCCACCGTTACATTTCCCAACCCATCACAGGGTGACACACAGCTTCTCTCAGGTCCCCTTGCTCAGTATTTTCCGGGGCTCTGGAGAGTTAAAAGATATCCCCTCCATGTAGGCTAAACAGCCTTCTCTTCAGGCACTCTTCCAGGTCTTTGAGATTGCCTCAGGCTCAAGGGGACAGCCGTGCTGAAGGTGGAAAACTCCAACTCCGCCCACTGTCCACGGTACAGCTAATAGTCACCTAACACTGAACATATCTGAACAGTGCTTGAAGTAGAACAGCGTGTTACTTACCAGTAACCGTCCTTCTTTGAGATGGGCTGCTGGCATAAATTCAGGACCCTCCCACCATCCCCACTATTCAGAGTTTGCAACCTGAAGGGGCTGGGGAGGATGAGGTTTGGGGCTGTATACATAGCCACAGGAGTGGCCAGAGGGGGCGTCAGCCGCTGACCCTGCTCTGACAGGCTAGGGCAAAAATCTTCCAACCAATTGTGTTCTGTGGCACATAGACATCTAACACTGAATGTATGAGAGTAGCCGATCTCAAAGAAGGACGGTTACTAGTAAGTAACCTGCCATTGCTGGCAGTTACTGTTTGGCAAGTTTAACTCCTGTCCCTAGGAATAAACCAGAACAAATACTAAATAGGAAATCTATAACCTTCCAGAAGGTAACACAGACCCATATGTGATAAGGAAGAGTTTATAAAAGCTGAGTCTTGCAAGACACGTGTTTGCCTTTTTTTTTTTTTGGATAGAACTACAAAATGAAGGACTGAAGGGAAAACAAAAGTCACCCTACACTTAAATTAGAATGATTCATACTAACACCTTAACAAACCTTATTCTCAAACAGGACTGACTCTGCATAGCATGGAGCATCCTCAGTTCCTACTGAAGGCCATAGCAGGCAGGGTGCTTTGTACCTCAGAGGAAGTCAGTTCAATCAATGTGAATGCAAACATTGGCACTTGGAAATTGGCTAAAGGAACAGAAATAATTGGCAACACCAGTCAGATTAAGGAGGGGTAGTGGAGGTGTGTAGCTTGGTACCATTAGCTTTGGGGCTCAGACCCATCTTATTTAGCATCTTCATTAAAGGTCTGGAAGAAAAACTACAAATCAATGAATTTTGCAAACATCAATGACTCAGCTGGAGAGGTTGCAACCAGGGTGCAAAGCAGAGTCTTTCTATGGATCTGCTCCAAAAGCCATCAAATTGGCCATTAAACAAGACACTGTTGTCTTGTACTCCCCCATCTGTTTGGTGGATCCACTTGTTCTTTCATCTTATCCTGAGATTGTGGACTCTTAGGGGCAAAGCCCAACTTCTCTAGGTTCGTATTCTGTATTTTAGAGATGAACAAAGGAGGACAACTGAGTTTCCACACTGGAAGAAAACCAAAACCATTCCCATGTTTTTACAGAGTGGGATTGTGCTGTTATGAACTAAAAATCTGACTTTTCTGATTTGAGTCTCTCCTCCAGAAATCCCTTCCCATTGATCTGTTTTGCAGAGTCATTATTTCGATGAAGGGAGCCTTTTGTGCCACACATACAATCTGAGCTACTGCAGTACAAACAAACCACAGTGACAATCTGCAAACAGAAATAAAGGCTAATCCATCTAATAATTTAAGACGATTGGGCCCCACCAATGGAGAGACAATTGTGGATAACACACAGAGGAAAGCAAGTTCCATAAATTCTACAGCTTTGTCTCTCTTTTCTGGCTATGTCTACACTGACAAAGTTAATTCAAATAGTTATTTCAAAATAACTATTTTGAATTTAAATTGAAGTTATTATTTCGAATTAGAGAGTCTTCACTAGACTCCTAATTCAAAATAAAGTAGGCTTTATTATTTTGGCTTAGAGAGTTCGCATTAGACTCTCTAACTCAAATAGGGAGATGATCCCACAGTGGGCTAGTTTCCCTGCTGGGGCAGTGATTCCCCCACAGACTCCTTTCCCTGCTGGTGGGTGGATTCTCTAAGCTGCCTGCAGGGTGCGGCAACTAGCTCAGAGACCGATCTGGCTCCCAGCCAGCTCCTAGCCCCCACAGCCTGCACAGAGGAGCTGGGGGGGCCAGATCAGCCTACCAGCAGGGAGAGGAGCCTGCCAGGGGTTCCCTGACCATTATTTCAAAATATGCCTATTCCGTATCTTAGGATGGCTTATTTCGAAATAATAATTTTGATTTGAGTGCTATTTCAGAATAAAACAGGATTTTGCAGTGCTTATTTCAAAATAGCACTTTGTTATTTTGAAATAAAGAAATGCTTCTTTCAAAATAACAAAAGGCATGCATGGACAGGGAAAATGTTATTTTGAAACAAGCCTCCTTATTTCAAAATGACTTCTAAGTGTAGATATACCCTCTCTCTCTCTCTCCTCCCAGTTCAGTCTCACTGTAAGCCCCAACATCTTCAATGTGTCCCTGCCATCCCAGCCACCCGCCTCTCTGTGCCTTAGAAAGAATGCTGCAATATACTCTGGGAATAGTCTCTAACTAGTGGACAGCCAAATCAGCACTCACAATCATAACCCACAAGTGTCCAGAAACCACCGATTCCCAGGAGAGCCATTATGCAGTAGCCTCCATTTTCTATCACTTGGCATTATGCAGCCTCGTGCAAAGCATGGTAGCAGCTGCTACTCCCCCATTCAGCTTTACAAAACACACTGAAATCAGCTGCTTAAGCAACAGCCAATGTCTTTAGCATAAAGGAAGGAGTTATAGCAGCAAATAAAAGAAAAAAAAAAACCCTTATGCCTGGGAGACGGAATCAAGTCATTTCATGAAAAGGCAGCTAGAAAGTTGTAACTTAGCCATAGTCATGAGTTCACATGAGGGCCACCCTGCACTGCTATGCTGGGGGAGTCAAACAGTCTCCCTGTTGTGGAGTTCAGGGACTTGTAATCACAAATGCTCTTTGGGGAAGAAAGTTTGATCAACACAGAGGAAAGAGGCGACAAGCTGTAAAACCCCAAGGATCCTTGTTTCCATTGAAAAGACAAAATGGAAATGAATGGCTTGCTGGTGGAAGGGCAGCTCCTCCAAGTGGCCTTGTGGGCTCTCCCCTCCCTCAGCACAATAGACTTCTTTGGACCTGTGCTGCTACCGGTGCTCATTCCTACATCCAACGACACTTCGCTGAAAGCAGTGCGATGCTTTTGCCAACCCACAGTTCTCAGGCTAAGGCCTGCAAAGGAACCAAGAGGAGAATTCCATGGAAACGTAGTTCCATACTCGCACATGCTGGGGCAGGAGGGGAGGGTATTCTGCTTCATTTTTTCCTTTTCTGAACACTGCAGGGTGTGTGTGTAAAGCTCATGGCTTTCTCAAATGCTTTGTGTTATACCATCTCAAACAGGCACAGAGCTGGCCATCCCTGTGGTAGACCGTAGCCACTCCTTGCCAGCATTGCTGTAGTAACATTATACCAAACTGTTTGGGTCCATTCAAGCTGACTGATGTAGTACCATCTCCTCCCTCTCCCCAACACCATCTTTTAGATCCAATTTCATGGTATCTGTATTTGGAATGTTTATTTGTGTCTCTTGGGGTCAGACTGAAATATCAAACTCCCTGCTCAGTTTCTTCCCCTATTACAGAAATAAAACTGGGAGAGAAAGGGCACTGGGAAATTCCCAGGAGGTAATTAGTAGGGACACATGCGGTTGTAGTTTTGTCCCTGTTTTCTTAAGCTAGTGCTTCCAGCAGTCCCCACTGGGGTAAGCCCTGCTTTTGTTTCCTGGGTGGTAAAGCACAGCCACATGATGAGACTGCACATTATTCTGGCCCCAGAATTGGCCCCTGGCAGCAAGGCAAAACCCAAAAAGACCAAACAGCTTCACTGATTTTGAGGTAAGAAGGAACCATTTTGTCTGACCTCCTGTATGACAAAAGCCAGAGAAATTCTCTCAACAACTCCCATGAAATACTGAGCTTTGTTCACCCAAACTCCCCTATTTTCAGCTTTTTGCCAGTTCCCACGAAAAACAAGAAATCTAGCCCCATAGATAGCTACGCTGTCTGGTTTTCATGGGACTATGCTGTATCCTTCTCACGTCAGTCTATTGCATCCTGGTACAAAACAGAACCCAGCATGTGCTTTCTAAAGGTATGTCTACATCTACCTGAACTATAAATTATGTTGCCAAGATCCAAAGTGGTAGCCGTGTTAGTCTAGTTCAGTAAAACAAACAAATGAGGAGTCCTGTGGCACTTAAAAACTAACAAATATGCAAAAAATAAATTTGTTAGTCTTTAAGTGCCACAGGACTCCTTGTTTGTAAATTATGTGTGAGCTGTGATCAAGTATGCTAAAAATATGAGCATGATCACAATTGCATAGACAGTTTGGACTAGCAACCAGAGAACACATATAGTACTTGCTAGCTACTGTCCACACAGTCATGACCACATGGCTGTATTGTAGGCTATTAGAGTGGAGCTAGTGCACTTCTGGCTACCTGAGCCAGGAATTACACATCCCAGTTGAAGTGGAGGCATTGTCCTAAACCAGAATGGTGTGGAGGGTTTATGGGAATAAAGCCATGCCAGGGCCAGTAGAATAAGCAGATGAGGCTTCTTCATCTGCACGACTTTCATTGTTGAATATACATGGAGTTCAGTGGAGTCATGCCAAGATAAGTAAGAGGAGTCAGACTTGGACACCATTATATGGGGTAGAAAAGGGTATGTTTTTTGTTTGAAGTCATATTTCCAATGGAGAACCTCACTTCAAAATGGCAGCTGGTGCCGTTCCCCAGTCCATCCCTAAGCTGCTTCACTGTTTCTTCTCAATCCTCCTTTTCCACAGTTTTCAGAAGAAGCTGAAGTTGGCCGACACATCAAGGGGGAGGAGGAGGAATTCAGCAGCTATTTTAACAGGTAGCATGAGTGAGACAGGGTTAAAAGCTTGCCCCACAGCTCCTGTGAATAAAGCCACTGAGAGCAGGACAGAGATGCAGAGAAGGGGGGAGTTCAATGCCCGAGTCATAGGTGTAACAGACAAAAGGGAAAAAATAGGGTCCTCAATAAAGACCCCAGTGCAAGAGGCCTTGAAAAGCCACATAGACAAAGCCTGTTGCCTGGGAAACTCATGATGCCCCCTTGTTATTGCTCACAACAGGAAACGGCCACAAGTACCATAATCCACGCCCTGCTGCTACCACTGTCTTCTCTTGATTCAAGGCACAGAGAAAAAAGAAGAGGCTTTTATTGTTCTGCTGCCTCACAGGGCATCACCGTGCCCTTGGGATTGGCAGAGACTCAGGCCCAGTGCTGTTTAATTTGGATGATCAAGCTGTCATGGCAACTAAACAGGCCAGGACTCCTGAAGGTTAAAAGCAACCCATCTTCTCCCAATAAGAAGCAACATGAGACAGAGGCACATGCATTTCACTTGTCTGCTCATGCCCAGCACACATGCCTATGTGTTCACATGCACACAATTACCAACAGACTCCTTGTCAGGGATGGGAGTCTCTGTGCAGGAGTTAAAGGGATTGCAAGGCCAGAGCCTGTAAACAGGAGTCAGGCTGGTGTCGAAGACCAGGGGTCAGGAGACAAGGCAAAGTCTGGCACAGGCTGAGGTCTCCGTAGTTGCCTAGATATCATCCTGGGGCAACCCCTAGAATTAACTAGGGATGCTTGGCCAATCAGAGGGATGCAAAGTACTGCCACTCATGTGGTCTTGGGGATTCCTCCTGTGGTACCTACTCTCCAGCTGTTCCCCCACAAGGCCTTCCAATGGCACTATGGGAATATCAGCCATCCTCAGCTCCACAGGCCTGGGCTCTAGTCTTCAGGTTCTTCTACTCATACACAGATTCATGCCCACAAACACATGCACACAGAAGCTGATAAAGATGCATCCACTCATGAGCATACTCAGATAATATTCATGGACATACACACATGCACATGGTCTTGGAACCAGCCTGGGACATGAGAAAGTGCAGAATATAAGTTGCACATGTCACATTTCATAGCATACATGAGACATAGCAGAATATCACTGCCTAGATAAAGCATTACAGATGGTTCAGTTATCAAATCCTAGGTTATTAACATGCTTTGGCCACACAGTGATAAATATATAGAAATAATATAAAATAGCCAGAACACTGTAGCAAGATGACATATCAAAGCAGAAGAGTCAAAACAAATTGGCAAAGATAATTTAGTGAAAGCTCTTGCCATTCTGTATTATGTCCATTTCAAATATTGCTTAATTTCTGCAAAATATGGTAAATTGGTCATTTTCACAATTAACTTCAATATTCACAATACTAAAACAAACAAGGAGTCCTGTGGCACTTTTAAAGACTAAAAGAATTGTTTATTGCATGAGCTTTCGTGGGAGAAAAATCCCACTTCATCAGACACTTTGAAGATGGGGAAATTTACAGAATGGAAGGAAAATAAATGCAGAGAAGTGTAAGTCATAGGGCGAAGTGGGATTTTCTCCCACGAAAGCTCATGCGATAAATAAATTTGTTAGTCTTTGAAAGTGCCCCAGGACTCCTTGTTTGTGTTGCTGAACTAGACAGACACGGCTGCCCCTCTGGAACTCCACAATACTAAGCATCACATCCATTGCTACTTACAGGATCAAGCCAAACAAATCGTAGACTTAAAAGTGACCTATTAATGTTTGGAAATCAGATTTAAGAATCACTTTAAATTCCTTCTTCATGTATCTGGAAAGACCCTAGATCAGTGTTGCATTTCCTTTGTTACAGCAAATAACATCTGACACCTAAAGTAGTATAAGGAATGTAGCTCTTTCCCATTTTAATTAATGATACACTATTATAGGCAGGCTGGGAGCAGCACCTACTAAGGTTGCTGTACGAATCCCATTATCAGAGACTCTTTTCAATTGTTTATAACTTGCCAAACATTTATTGTTTGGCTGAAGTTTTCTGTGGAGGGTCTCTGCCTCAAGCTGGTTTTTTTTTTTTTTTTTTTTTTTGCCCCCCTACGTGAGAAACCATCCAAACAGCTCGGTCATTTCTGAAAACAAGGCTAGGGAAAGAGGCTGTTTTTCCCAGGTTAAATTCTGGCCTTTCAAAAGTTCTATCACCCCCATACTTTGTGGCAGAGACTTGAAACTTAGCAGCAAGTTGGCCTTTTGCCACCCCATGAATATCAGCCCACATTTGGCCAAGTTATAAATCTTTGAAAAACTGCATTTTTTACATGCTCAGTAGAGTCCTTGGATTTTGACAGCCAGCTTCCCCAAAGACCCAGTCCATGCTGAGCAGGCTTCAGCCCAGGGCTGAGCAGGCCTCTGAAAATACAGCTCTGAGCTACTAAGGTCAAGGACCAGGTGCCAGAAAAGCAAACAGGGAGTCCATCTCTCCAGTGTTCTCAATGACTCCCCTTCTAGGTCCACGGAGAGTGAGGGAAGGAGCTATTGGATTCAGAAAAGGAGGAGACAAAAGCCAGACCTGCAGTAGGGTAAGACAAGGCACCTGAAAAAAGGATGTGTGTGGAGACTGGGAAGGGGGAAGGGAGAGAGGGATTGAGCCCATCCTTCCTCTTTCTGCAGTCCATTCACTCCATACCTTCCAGCTTTCAAAAGAGAGGAGACATGCCTCCTACATACAACCTCCTTTACTACAAAAAAGCTGATCCATTTGCAGAGCAAGTCTATTCTGGGCACTGAATAATGTTGGGGTTCTGTGGTAAACAAAGATGACAGGATAATAAAATTTAAGACAGTCTCATAATGTGTGCCCCTGCCCCATGCAATAAGGTTGTAGACAACCTTAATTTTGGCATTTCTTTACTTTGACTGCTCGGCTTTGCAAGCTCAGTGTTCTTTTAACAGGGGTTGGGGGAAGACAGGGGCATTCTTCATCCAGCAGCCTCTAAATAGACTTTAGAGATGGGTCCAATTTTACCTTCATTTGCATCTGCACAGAGGGTGGCCATAATAGTTCAATAACGCTAAAAAAGAGTGAGGTTGGCTTACATTCTGAGGGAGTGGAGCATCCACGATAGCCTTAACCTTGGCCGGAGACTTACAAAGACCATCAGCATCAATTATATGTCCTAAATATTCAGCCAAGGGCTGGAAAAATTTACATTTGTCTCTGTGAACACGTAGACCATACTCTTCCAGTCTTTGAAGAGTAGCTTTCAAGTTCATAAGGTGTTCCTCCTCATTTTTGCCAGTGAGCAGGATGTCATCCAGATAGCACTGTACTCCTGATAAGCTACTCAAAATCTGGTCCATTGCCCTCTGGAACAAAGCTGGGGCCCAAGTAATTCCAAAAGGTAAACTACAGTATCTGTACAACCCCTTATGTGTTACGATTGTCAACAACTCTTGAGATTTTTCTTCAACATGCATCTGTAAGTATGCTTGACTCAAATCAATCATGCTAAATTTTTGTGCCCCAGATAAACCTGCAAAGATGTCCTCAATGTGGGGAAGAGGATATTGCTCCGCACGTAACACTGGGTTGACAGTGACCTTGAAATCTCCACAAATCTGAATGGAGCTGTCCTTCTTCACTATTGGGACAATGGGTGTTGTCCACTGGCTGTGAGTAACTGGCACTAAGACTCCCTGCTTGACTAGCCACTCCAAGTTTTCTTCCACCTTGGGTCAGATGGCAAATGGCACCATTCTGGCCTTCAAAACATTTTGGTTGGCAATCAGGCTTAATATTTAACTTCACAGTGATTTCCCTTCATGCTGCCTAAGTCTTCTCCGAAAACCCTTCACCACAAACAGTGGTAGCTTTGCAGTTTGGCCATTGAGCTCTACCTTCACATCAATAGTACCCAACAGGGGAACAGTCTCCCCAGTGTACGTCTTCAAAACAACTATTGTTGGCTTAAGCGGAAGATGTCAAAAGTCCTTCTCATACACAATGTTAGAAACTAGTGAAATGGCTGCTCCAATTTCATGCGTACAGATTTACCTTCTAACACAGGTGTCACCCAAAATTTATGAGGGCCAGCTGTTATAGACAAAATGTGGAAGGACTCTTCATCTTCCAGTTGGGTGTCACTGTGATCACCTGGAGTCTGCTCTACTGCATGCAGAATTCCCTCTTAGTCTGCCAAACCAATGGCCCATTTTTCTCAGGTCTGCCTCTTCTGTTTGGCTCGTCCTTTCTTTGTTTGCAGGCACGTTCAATGTGCCCTCTACAGTAGTTCCTTACATCAACACTCCAACACGAGCTGACCCTGCCTCCCACACAGGTAACATTCCTGTGTCCCCAGTGCCCAGTGGGTAGGTTGTGGGGATAACTTATGCACATCAACCCCGATCTGTTGCATGTCTTGGGTGACGTGTTCCATGGAGACTGCAATCTCAACAGCCTTCTGCAACATGAGTTGACCTTCAGTCAATAGGCATTTCCATGTCAACTCACCGTGCAGGCCACACACCAGCCTGTCACACAGCATTTCCTCTAACATGTTCTTGAAGTCACAGTGTGCCCCCAGCTTCTTCAGAGCTACTACAAACTGTACAACTGATTCACTTTCACCTTGGTTCCTTTGGTAGAACTTATATCTCTCTGCAGTTACCAGTGGCCTTGGGGAAAAACATGCTCCCTGAACTTCCACTAGGTCACTGTTAGGTTTTGCTCTGGCTTCTCTAAATAAAGCAAATCACACAGCAAGCTATAAGTCTTAATTCCAATAACTGCTGGAAAAACTGATAGCTTCTTCTTATCAATTATATCATTTGCTATTACAAAATTTTGAAATCGGGCTGTATATGTTTCTCACAAATCTGAAGAATGATCAAACGGTTTGAGAGTTGTAATAAGTAAAGCCAAGCTGCCCTCCTGTGGTTATTGTTTGTCTCTTTACTTGTACTTACAACAGACAGATCAGCTTTCAGAATAGCCAGCCAGCCCCCATTCAAGCAGTAAATAAAAGTTTTGCTTCTTACATTGCATTCTGGTTTTTCATAGTTGCCAGCATTGTTGGGAATAGGCAACTCCATCTCATATCCCACCTTCATCACCATGTAGGATTTTTAGGAGAATTATAATACCATAATGAGAGGCAGCACATTCAGAGCTGTGTAGGGAAACTTTATTGAAAGAGAACTGAGGGAGAGGGAACCAAACAGACAGGTTTCCCTAGCACTAAAACTACCTGCCCATTTATCACTATGACAACCCCAATGACCCTAGGTAGTCCAAAACACTGCATATGTGATCCCTTTTTCCTCATGATTCATTCAAGTCTTCTCTATATGCTGTCAGAGACAAGGTGCCTGTCAACTCATCCAGAGCACAGTGGGTCACACTAACGTAGACCAATATGCTTCAGAATAAAGCAGTGTCTGGTTAACTCAGAAAGGGCTGGAAGGTGTGGGGAAATGAAGGGCAGGAGCAGGGGTTCAAGTAGGCCAGAATGCACCAGAACACTGTTCCAGGGCCCACTGTTTTTAGGGGTTCAGCATTCCAGGCCCCTAAAAATAGAAAATGGAACCAGAATGCTGTGTTCCGGGGCCAACTATTTAAAAATAGCAAACCCTGGAATGGCATTCCACTGCATTCTGGGAGGCAGGGGAGCTGCCCCACCCTGGGCTGAGGCTCTGGCCTAAGCCTGCTCTCACTGAGCATACTCAGAGCCTCCGAGCGTGTTCAGTCAGAGCAGGCTCAGGGTGGAGCCTCAGCGAAGCCAGTGCTGCTCCAGTGACATGGTGGCCGGGTAAGGGGTCCGGGGGGGGGCAGTATTCTCCCCAGGACTTGAAATTAGGGGAGTATAGGGGAGGCTTGGAGGGTGTAGGGAGTGCTCACTAATTTGGTGCTGGGAAATTCAGAGGGGTGAAGGAGGGTGGACAGGGGGTGTTAGGGAAATCCCTGGTTCAGGGAAAGGTTAGCCGGCCTGGCGGGGAAAGGGCCAAAGGATGGGGGTCAGCCGAGGGCAGCAGAGGAAGACGGTGTGGCATGGCCAGTGTTGGGGAAGGGTTGGGGGACCAGTAACGTGATGGGGGCCAGGGGCACTAGCTGGGATGGGTGGTAGGTGTGTTGGGTGCAGTAGCTGGGGTGGTGGGTAGGTGTGTCAGGAGCAGTAGCTGGGATGGGGGTAGGCGTGTGAGGAGCAGTAGCTGTGGTGGGGAACAATGTTGGGGGGCAGTAGTTGGAGTGTGTGAGGGGGTCCCACACTGGCATGAGGGGGCCGCACTGGCACGAGGAGGCTGTATTGGTTGGGGGGGGCTGCCAATTTATACCTTAACCTCTGGGCAGGAGAAGAGCGGATCCCACATAGTGGGGGGGCGGGGGCTAGGAAGAAGCATGTGTTGTATATAAGTGGTGGGATGGCTCTGTATAATGGGGGAAGTGGATTAGACCCCATTAAAGCTTCATTCTGATGTCCTAACCGTTTATGTTTCCCTCACCACGAGGAATGATTTGTTTGGCTTGATCCTATAAGCAGCAATGGATGTGATGCTTAGTATTGTTGATTACTTAAAATATTTTTTTTCCGTGTGTTTAACTGGAACATTCAGCTCCATCCCATACTGGGAGCCCCACACTGGCTGAGTCAGCCTCCTGCTCCTCACCTGCCCAGCTGGAAACCCCATAGTGTGGATAGAGCCAGAACCTCCTCCAGCTCTGCCAGGCCTCCCTCTGCTCTCCAACCCCTGTCTTGCAGTGGAAATAAATTGCCCTGGATTCCTGTAACTCAGACAGAAAACTCAGACCCCTTGCTGATAAAAACAGCCAGCCTGGCCAGCATTGCCATGGCAACAGGCACTTTCTCCCCCCCGCCCCCTACATCCCTTTGTTCGGCCATGGACCCAGACTTTTGTGCCCCATCATAATGGGACCAAAGTACTTTCGGGATGCTTAAGGGGTGAGGTGAGAGGAATTTCATTCAGCCGTTGCTTGAGCAGCCAGTTTCCTTCCATGAGGCCAGAGTATGGAATGTTATTGACCAAGGACCCATGCAGGGGAGGCGGCACTGAAGAAAGCGCTTTAGGGGAGGCAAAGAAATCCCACCCCGCCCCACTCCCATGCAAAACCGAGCCTTTTGTTTCCATCTTTCATTTTTCACAAATCCCTCCTCTCCCCACCCACTGCAGCTGCTCTTACTGGACACAACAAAATCCTCCCAATCTGCCCCATGCTTCCCAGCACCCAGCCACATTCACTCAGCAGAAAAATCAGCCTTTCTGTGGCACCTTCGCCAGACAAAACTCACTGCGTCACAACCAGGAGGTTCCTGACGTCTGCTGAGCACAGATGACACCAGTGAGAGCTGTGGGTAACTCAATGCCACAACCTCCTGCCAAGTGACCCATATTGGGTCCCTAATTGCTTCCACCCCCTCCTCCAAATTAGCAGACATTGAAACTTTCTCCTTAAGTGACTTGCATGACAAGTTAGTGGCAGAAGCAGGAATCTCAAGGCTAGGATCAAAGAACCTAAGAAAGAGGCATCCAGCTCACTAACGTAAATTGGTGTCTAAATCCCTTAGGCTCTCTGATTGACCAGCAAAAGAAACAAAATAAGTAGACTCTTGAGATGCTTGAATAGCCTCATTTTTTAAGAGCTATCAAGCAGCCTCCTCCTCCCAAGAATCACATGCAAACCAGTCTGACTCAGGTCAGCATGCACTCAGAGCCTAGGACCCTACTAGTGGGATCTTAAGGAACAAGAGGGATATGCAAAGGGCAGTTCCAGTCTACAAAGGGCTTTAAAAGACACAAGAAAGACTGACTTCTGGTTTTACCTAACAACTTAATCCTGTCACTCTGCCTGTACCAATACCATGGCATCAGCCACAATGATTTTAGTTACTGGACTACCCTCTACTTTCCAGCTACCTAACCACCTTTTGCCAAGCTACACACCCCTCTGCTGAAGTGTATGCTAATGAGCTGTACTCCAGACATTTGCAAGAGAACCTCTATATTGCCCTTCTACATGCACTTTCGACAGCAGCTGGTGCAAGTGTGTAAACCAGTAGTTCCCAACCCAAAGTGTGCCGCAAGCATCCCTGAGAGCTGGAGTTAAAGTTCCCTCCCTGCTCAGCCCAGCCATGTGGGCTGTGCAGGGCTGGGAAAAGGCAGGGGTTAAAGTAAGGGGAAAGGCACTGGAACACAGTTCTGGGGCCCCCTATTTTTAGGCAGGCAGCATTCTGGCCCCCCTAAAATTAGAGGAAGACACCAGAATGTGGAGCTCCAGGGGTCTCCCTAAAAATAGCAGGAGCAGCCTGAATGCAGAGCTCCAGTGGCTCCACCTTAGGCCCAGCCAGCAGAGAGCTGCAGGAGGCCGGGAGTGTGTGAATCTGACCCTGCAGGGCGGAGCAGCTTGTGTCACCTGGGCTGTTTGCAGGCTGCCTAAGGGCACTGGGAGAGAGGGCTGCTGGGGGTTGTGTGTGTGTGTGTGTGTGTGTGTGTGTGTGTAGCAGAGGTGGGTGGGAGTGATTGTGTAGCAGAGGCTGTGTAGCTGGAGTTGTGGGGTGGTGGTTTGGTTGGGGGTGTGTGTAGCTGGGGTTGTGGGGTGGCTGTGTGTGGGGGGGTGTGTAGCTGGGGGGTGGAGGCCTAGTTCTGGCCCCTGCAGTGATGGGAGGGTCCATCACAGGCAACAGAGGGCTGGGGGAGGGGAGGAGGGGACCCACTGGGGTGGAAGGGAGCAGCAGTGGGGTGAGGATTTGCCCTGGGTGGCAGAGAGACACTGTGGAGAAGGGGGAAGTGGGTGCTGCCCCATGCTCCCCTGCCCTACCTTCCCACTCCACAGGTTCCCCCCTGCCCCTCCCAAGCCACTCTTGTCTCTTCCTCTCTCCTTTCTTGCCACCCTTGTGCTGATCCCCACATGGCTGCCCTTGTCCTCTTTTGCCACCCCTGCCCTGCTGTGCTCCCCACACTCACTCCTGCCACTGCACACAACTCCCGACCTCCCGTGTTTTGCCACCCCTGCTCTGCTACCCCTGTGAGCCCCGCTCACCCACATAAGAGCATTTCGGAAACACTGTGCCATGGTTCATTAATATTCATAAGTAATTTAATTTGAATATTAACGAGTTTTTAAATGGTGGTGTGCCTCGAAAAATTTGAAGGTATCAAGGTGTGTCATGGCAGAGAAAAGGCTGGGAACCACTGGTGTAAACAAAGACTGTATACTCTGCACATCATGGTCCTTTAGTAGCAATCCAATCAGTTCATTTCTTTGTAAACCTTACCACCACAAAAGCATGAAACCAGAGTACAATGCCAACACCTGAAAAGCTCCGTCTCAGTCATTCACTCCTCCATAAACCTTCAGGCCAGACAAATAAAGAGCTGGATGACTAATAAAGGCTGCTATGGCTGCAAGCTAGATCTCTGGTCAAACCACACAAGACAAAGGTTTTTATTCAGCCATCACCCTTTACAGGCACAGCATCATCAGCAACAGTCTTGCCTTTTATGTTCACAGAATACACAGGGATCTTGCAGCAAAATATCAAATAGTCTTGCTGGGAAATCCATGTAACCCTACTTTTTTACTCTTAGGCTATGTCTACACACAAGGGCTTGTTTCGAAATAGGTCATTTCGAAACAAGCTGTTTCGAAATAATGGCCTTATTTCAAAATAATAAAAAGCCATTTCAAAATAAGGAAAAAAGCGGGACTTGAAATAGCATGTCCACACAGTGGGGGGCTTGTGTGGGGCCGGGGCCGCCCCACCCCTGGGATTCCCTGGCACCCCCTGCCACTTCTGCTGGGGCGGAGGGGCTTCCCCCCCCTGCCACTCCTGCTGGGGCGGGGGGCATTCCTCGGTGCCCCCCACCACTCCTGCTGGGGTAGGGGGGCTTCCCCGGCACCCCCGCCCGCCGCTTCTGCCGGGGCGGGGGGCTTCCCTGTCGCCCCCCGCCACTCCTGCCGGGGCAAGGAGCATTCCCCAGCGCCCCCCCACCCACTCCTGCCAGGGGCTGCAGCCCCCTTGACTGGGCTGTGGGGCTGGCAGCTTCCCCGCAGCCTGGGCAGGGGGCAGAGCCCTGGGGGTGCCCCAGCCAGCTTCCCCCCACTTCCCCTTGCAGGGGTTAGGGGGGCGAAGGGGGCTGAGGCACCTGTTCCCCCCTGCTCCCAGCAAGGGGAAGCAGGGGTGAAGCCGGCTGGGGCACCCTCCGACCCCCTGCACTCCACTCAGCACCCTGGGAGGAAGGTCCCTGTTATTTCGAAACAATCCTTGTTTCTAAATAACATGTCCAAACGGCGTTATTTTGAAACAAGTGGTTTCAAAATAACCCTCCTTTCGAAAGCAAAGTGGTTTAAGCTGTTTCGAAAGGAGTGCTCTTGTTTCGAAAGGAGGAGCTCCCTCCTTTTGAAACAAGAAAACCTCCTGCGGACATAGGGACTTTTATTTCGAAACAACCAGTGTGGTTTCGAAATAAAAGCGCTGTGTGGACATACCCTTAGAATCCAGAACATACATTAACCAACAGTAGAAACAGACAAAGCAGGCTACTGCCTAAGGAAGGAAGGCATAACTCACCTGCCTTGTTTAGGTTGGTTCTTCCCAGACTGACTCTGATGGCTCACTTCCCTAAAGAGCCCCTCATCTGCAAGCAAGATCAGGAAATCACCCCCCCCCCCCCACACACATTTCCTATGATAAGGTGCAATTCCAGCACAGTCCTCATTACCACACCCTCTGTACCTGCCATCAATACATAATGAAAGAAATGGTGGGTGTGACCCAGAACAGTAATTCTAGCATGTAAACGCACTTGTAACATGCCTAGTTCATACAGCACGTCAAAATTCCTCAAAGTCTGTGCTGTTCACTAGGGGCAGAGTTCCCATTTGCTTGCTCACAAGAAGTCCCACATGCTATGTGGGTAATACCACATGCTTTGCCTGGCCATCCAACATAGGCATTCACAAACAGCCCTTAGTGCACCGCGTGGGCCTGTATCACCATTGGCTAGTAGCCTTTCCCACTAGCATCTTCCAGGGCTTGCTGGTGGGGTAGGAGGCAGAACACACACTAGGCACATGTCCCCATAGCACTTTCTTACAGTTGGCTATCCTAAATGAGTCACTTTCTGGGGCATGTGTAAGGAGGGACAAGCAGGGACATAGGCTCCTGCCCAATCAGCGAACACTGAACTCCTCCAGGGCCAGGGGAGAGTGACCTCCTCCAAGTCCATGCTGGACTGGGAGAGGAGTAGGAGAGCTCCTGAGCTGCCAGGGAAGAGTCAGTTCCTCTGGTTGCTGGGAAGGGTGGAGGGCGGGAGGTACAGAAAGTGATCCTCCAAAAGAAGCCAGATCTTTATTCCTGCACATGACCCTCGTTAGTCCTTAACTCATCTGTGACATTGGCTACCTTGAGCGTGTCCCTGGAAGTCACAGTGCATGCCCCATGCAAACCTCCACTATCACAACTCCCCACATGGACTTCCCTACTCACTGGTATCTGCCTAGAACAGGGGTCTGCAAACTGTGGCTCCAGAGCTGCATGTGGCTCTTTGGCTGCCCCCTTGCAGCTCCGGGCTCTGGGCCCTCCTCCAACCACCAGGGGAGGCTGCGGGCTGCCTGCTTCTGATTCCAGCTTTGCCCCCCACCAACAGGTAATCCTGTGGGCAGCCCATGCCAGGCTCTGGGCTCAGACCTTGCAGGGGCCTTGCTCCTAATTCTGGGCTACCCCTCTGGGGGACCCTGTGGCACAGAGGCAGCTTTTGGGGTAGGTGAAGCAGGCACACGCCTAGGGCCCCGAGCAGCAAGGGGCCCCATCACCTGCTTCACCCACCCTGGGGCTGTGGCCAGCAGCTGGGAGCTGGGACTGGCAGCAGGGAGTGGTGGGGCGGGCAGGGCCGGAGCCAGAGGTGCTGGGCCTGTGGTGAGGGAGAAAGGACCATCGGAGGGGGGCCTGTGGACCTATGGGGGCCCCCCACAATGGGTCTCCACCTAGGGCGCCCAATAGCCAAAGGCCACCCATGCCATGGTGGGCCTGCTACTGGTTCCGGGTTTCCCCTCACGCCAAGCCAGGGGGCCCCATGGGAGAAACCCTGGCCCAGTTCCCCACATCAGGAGGCTACACCCATTGTAGCTTCCTCTCAAAACACTTGGTTATTGGAAGAATTTTTAAAAATGGCTCTTCTTATCCTTTGGGTTTCCGATCCCTGAGTCCTAGAAAAAAAGGATCTGAGGAATTCATACGGCCCCTCATCACTCTGGTATCTATGGCTGTGTTCACACAGCCCTCTTATTTCGAAACAATAGAGGTTGTTTCGAAATAAGATTTAGGCTGTTCACACGATGCACGGTTGTTTCGAAACAAGTTAAACCCCATGCGGGGACAAAACAACATTGTTTCGAAACGATTGTTTCGAAACAACGCTGTGTGAACATGTTGTTTCAAAACAACGGTGACTTGTTTTGAAATAACTGTTGCCTGAACCTGCTATTTTGCTTTGAGCTTTTTTCCTTAATTCGAATTAACAAACTGTTAATTCGAATTAAGTTATTTCGAAATAAGGTGTTATTTCGATACAAGTTGTTTAGAAACAAACGTATCGAAATAACCCCCTGTGTGTGAACACAGCCTATGCGCCTCAACCTTTAACCCCCATTTCCCAGGTGGGAAACCAAGGCAAGAGTGTGACTTGACCAAGGGAATGCAGGAACCCTGTGGAACAAGAAGCAATTGAACTATGATCTTCTAAGCCCCAGGCTGCCCTCCTAATCCCTGAACCATCCTTCCTTTTCAGGATGGCTAGCATGGGAAGGAATGCCAAGAAGAGATCTTATCCTCAGGATCTGGTGCCACAGTGTCACGGCAAGATCACAGAGGAGTCCCCTTCCACACTCTGAAGTTCTGCACTCACTGCTATTCACCCAAGGTGTCAGAAGCAAGTGGTGTCATCAGTTTGTTCAGGAAATGCCTTCTAAGTGTCATTCCATCCACTCAAAATTATTGATACAGCACCCGGCCATTCATCCAGGCAGCAGTGGGTGTGGTGACCACTGTGTCTTGATCTCTCACTGCTCACCTCAGACCTTCGGCTCTCAGAAGGCATAATATAGTGCTGGAACACCATCCACTGCTGTATGACAGCCATTTCAGATGCTTCATGACTGCTTTCCAAAAGCTGCAGAAAAAGTCAGCAAGAACTTTTCCTCTGAAAAATGGAAGACAGACCAGGAAATGGTGCTGTCAGCAAGGCACTTATAGAAATTCAACCTCTCCCACAGGGCTCCTGAAAAGCCCGGTGGATTCTGGAAGCCTTTTTTCAAGGAGCCATGCCACGAACGGAGTTAAATACTCTTGTGCTACATGACTGTGGCACCCTCAGTGTCAGTAGGGTAGAACTGCACCTGACCTGCACCCAAAATATATTGGTCAGCACTGACCCACTGCATCACTGTTTAGACACAACCTAAAGGTCATCTTCCATTCCTCGATCCACCACTTCCTTGGCCTTTAAACCAAGCCATGCCAGTACAGCACCCCAACTCAGTCCTGACTGTCAATGTGCAGAGGGCTGTGTCATTCCTCCATCTCTTAATTCCACATCTCATTTCTCTTTAGTTTATGACTTTCTGCAAAATGTCAGGTGATCTGTGCAATGCAGAGACACTAGATAAAGTTACATCACACCTCCCTTCAAGGAAATGCTTGTCCCTGACGTTTACTCTTCACTGGTTACCTGGTGCCTTCTGTTCCTGAAATGCAATACCATGTGCGCAGGCAGGGGAGCTATGACAAGAGGCTGGGCAGGCAAGCAGTGTTAGAACTGGTGCTATTAATGTCTTGTCATGCTTTGCGGCTGCAAATTCAACTTGTCAGATGAAGAGAAGTGGCTGGAACAGAAAGCACGTTTATTTTTTTCTTAGGACCTCCAGTGGAGCAGGAAACCCAAAGTGACCCCTCTCCCTTCCTCCCCTGAACTAACACAGACCAGCTAGCTCCAACTTGTTGCTTCTGTTTTCACCAAGTCCCCCTGAGATACTAAATAAATAATAATAATAATAATAATAATAATAATAATAATAATAATAATAATAA